>CM048748.1:211769143-211779143 GCA_026315105.1 Locusta migratoria
CTGTTCAGGATGTCACTCCTGAAGAATTATGGAGTGTTCATCGAATAAATCTGAGTTACTTTTGAATCTTTGGATGTCGAGCATTTGTTCGTGTATCAAAAAGAAAAATAAAGGAAATTAGAAGACAAATCTAATGAACTTATCTTTGTTGGTTAATGTCAAGTTTCTAAAGCGTACCGTCAGATTGATCCAAATTCACCTAGAACAATTGTGAAGGCCCATTATATGCAGTTCATTGAAAATTTAAAATGCAATTATAGAAAATGTATTACGAACAGTAAACCTAATGTCGACAGTGAAATGGAAAGCAGTCATCAAATGGCAACAAATGATATTGTTGAAGAGACAACAGAACTCACTGAAGTTGACACAAATGCAATTTAGCAAGTGACCTGAAAAATCAAACATGCGGTCAGAAATTAACCATCACACGAGAGAGATCCAAATACTATATATTTTAATGATGATTTTGCTTGTTTTATTAGTACAGTATTTCTGAACCAAATTCATATAAAGAAGCAATGAGTCGTGATGACTGTGAAACATGGAAGGAAGCCTTAAATGATGAATAAAATTCATTACTTGAAAACAAAACGTGGATTTTGACCAATTTACCACCAGGTAGAAAAGCAATCGATTCTAAATGGGTGTTCAAAGTCAGGGAAACATCAGGTGGTAAAATTGAATGTTATAAGGCCCGTTTTGTTACAAAAGGTTATTCTCAGATTCCAAGTCTGGATTTTGATGAACAGGTGAGAAGTTTCATCAGTCTTCACTTCGAACTCTGTTAGCTCTGTCAACTGAAATTGATCTTGACACTGAACACATGGATGTTCAAACTGCATTTCTATATGCTGATCTTGATGAACAAATTTATACTAGTCGAACTGAAGGCTATGTGAAGAAGGGGAGGAGATGAAAGTGTGCAAGCTGAAGAAGGCAATTTATGGTCTAAAACAGGTGTGAGATGTCTGGTATAAGAAGTTGGACGTGGCATTGTGTAAAATAAACCTAAGAAAAAGACACTATGATCCCTACATTTACTATAGAATTGAGACACAAAACACATTCTTTCTAGCTGTTTATGAAGAAGATTTGATTATCTTCTCAAATAGAAATAACAGATGGGAGAAAGAAATGAAGAAAGACTTAATGAATCGATTTAAGATGAGATTTCTTCGTGAACTCAGCAGGTGTCTTGGCATGAGAATAAAACGGAACAGAGAAGGAACAATCTGTATTGATCATAGCAAATATGCAGCGAACATACTCAAAAATATTGGTATGGAAGACTGTAACCCAGTTGCACATCCACTTGAACCCAGTTTATAACTGCAAAAATGCAAAAAAAAAAAAAAAAAAATATTGACAGATGAGGAAAAACACGTGTTGGATCATATTCCTTATCAACAAGCAGTTGGATCACTTCTGTATTTGGCTCAAGGCACAAGACCAGACATTGCATATGCTGTGAGGGCTCTAAGCAAATTCAACTCCAATTATCAAATCGCCCAGTGGAAAGCAGTGGAAAAAAAAATAAAGAAATACATCAAAGGCACAATAAATGTTTCACTAACTTTCCGAAAAAGTGAACAACCAAACTTATGGCCTTCTGTGATGTTGATTATGCGTCAGATCCTGATGAGTTGGATCAACGACCGGATATATAAGGTGTTTCAAAAGGGACTTCACAACTTTGAAAATTCATATAAATTTATTAAAAAGAGGTACAGAGGTAGTTGTAGTGGTGTTTCAATGGAAAACACATCAAGTTTTTACCTTAAACTAAGTGTTTGATATGGCTTCCATTTGTTATCCTGCAGACATCCCATCGGTAACTGATTTCTTTCCAAACTCCGTCAGCATTGCAGGTGTAACTTGCTCAGCAGCGGCGTAGATTCTTGCTCTAAGTTCCAGTAGAATGCCCGGCAAAGGAGGTACATACACCATATCTTTGATGAAGACCTAGAAGAAAAAGTCTAGCGGAGTCTGGTCTGGGAAATGGGCATGCCATGCAATTGGCGCATCCATTTACCCGGAAAACAGTCACTGAGAAAATCCCAGATGTCAGCCAGATAGTGTGCTGGAGTGCCGTCTTGCATGAAGTAAACATTTTGTTCTCCGTCGTCATTGATCTGTGGTATCAAAAATTATTGCAACCTATCCATGTACACTATCTTGTTGATGGTTCATTCTTGGGGGGGAAAAAAGGGGGGGGGGGTACATTTTCTGGAACCTTAGGGCTATCACGAGCATGTTGAAATGTTTAATGTGTATTTTCACTGCCCCAAATCTTACAGTTGTGTGTATTAACCTTGTCACTTAAGTGAAAAATTGACTCGTCAGAAAAGATTATGTTGTCCAAGAAATGTTCACCATCCACTCGGTCTAACATATCCACACACAAGTTTTTCCGAGCAATCTTATCAGTGTCTTTAATTGCTTGTAAAAGTGACAATCTGTATGGTTTCAAATGCAAATATTTTCTCATCACATGCTAAACTGTTGTATGTGGGACTTAAAGTTCACAAGGTGCACACTCGGTAGATTTCGTAGGGCTGTTGAGAAAACTCTGTCTCACTTGCTCAACAACTTCATCAGATGTGCTTTTGCTTCTTTTGTCTTACTGTGCACCCTGTTTCTACAAAAAATTTATGGGACTCATAAATTGTAGGTGTACTAGAAGGATCTTTATCATACTTGGTACGAAATTTATGCTGAACTGTTGTTGCCGACTTTGATTCTTCAAAGCAAAACACACAGCTAGCACGCTCGGGTCCAGTGAAGGCAGCCATCTCTAACGTAACTGCTGCTAACACTTGTTGCGGCGCGATTCTGCACTAGCTATATAAAAGTTATCAATATCCTTGACATAATTTCATTCATTATAATTGAGGATGCCGCTATTTTAAGCGCCAGGCAGAACTGGTAATTTTATGGAAGTAGAAATTTTTGACGCAATATCATTCATTATAATCGAGAACACCGCTGCTGGGCTATATAAAACATCTTCAAAATTACCTGAACCGCTTCGATAGATATCGTTTGGACACCACTGCCAGGCTATGTAACACATCTTCAAAATTACTGCCTTTTACCGGCGTTAATTATTTACATAGTAAAACACCTAAAGTTCTGTTCTTTTTGTATTTTTCTATGTTTCACATGACAATATTAGTGAATTTATTCACATTCTCGAGTGGAAACATATGCGTAAATATTTTTGTGACGTTTGCATAGGATCGGCACGTCACACTATTATCGCTTTTTTGAAGCTGTGGGTATCATGATACCCAACTTTGACAGATAACGTTCTTTATGAATAAGAAATATGTATCACAAAAACAATGCAACTCTTTATTCTCACATCAACAAAGCAACTGGTTCTGATTGTTTGGGTACACGGCAGCCACTCTGGCAAAGAAGCTAGCGGAAAGAGGAACTATACCGCCACAAATCGGCATTATTCTCACGTCAACAAATTGTTCTGTTCGACTACACGCCAGGCGCTCTGGCAAAGAAGCTGGTGGAAAAAAGAACATCGCCACAAATCGGCGCAGCATAAGGCAACTAGCTGCATACTGCCAACAACGATACGCAAAATATACATTTCAATAAATGCAAAGTGTCAAGAAACTGGACTGTAAATAATTTTTAAGCATTATACTTTAAGGGGAAAGCCATGCTAGCATCAATTTATGTAGATTACGTCATTTTTTCTTCACTTATGTGCTTTTGAAAGTGTAAAACGCAGGAAAAGTGTAAATATGTTAACGCAAAAACGAGGGCGAAATAACATTGTGAACATAGGAAATTTGACGGGACCGACAAAAAATGTTGTAAATGGCGGCAAAACGTAAAAACTGGGAACATAAAAACAAGGTTTTACTGTATTAACAAATTACCAACATCTGCATAGTAGCCATGCTGAGTGAATATAATGTTTCTGTGGTTGTGAAAATCTTTATCATCTACAGGGACACCTCTGTAATAGACAGGCTTGATTTTAAAAATGTTGGGTTGCTTAAGGTCTTGAAGTAAAACAGCTTCATGGTTTTTCATTTGATGCGTTATATTTTTTGTATTTGTATGTAATCCAATAAACTACAGTAGTGGATAGAGTACACAACTCCATAGTAAGCAGTAGACTCTTGTTCAAATTATGGTAGATCATGAATTTTTAACTTTCTACATACATTTATTTCAATGCTATCTGGCAGCTAATGTCGAATAGTCGTTTGTGTGTTAATTGATTAGTGACAAACCTTTAAGGACTGGATCTGTGTTAGGCTCGGTGCCAACTGAAAATAATAGACAAACAAATAGGATGGACACTGAAAATAAGTCGCTGTCCCATTCAGCATTTTCAACTGGTGTGTCAGCATCATTTGCAAACACAGGTACAAAGCTTTAAACAAAATAAAAGTATTGTACCAACTGACTAATTCAGAGACTGTTGCTCAAAGCAGTTATTGCAACTGGAAGTTATACCCTACATACACATCTAACAAATGACATGATCATCAAATTAGATCTCGCATGACCAACTATTGTTCTTCCCAGGATTGATTCGTAACTGAAATCTGGAGGGAGACAACATGACCTGCCTCACACCATAAGATGAGTTATAGTGTACAGGTGTAGGTATGTTACCTGTAATTGACAAAACAGTTAAAACTAATTCCCTTTTCCTGGTTTGACTTCTTCCACATCATTGCAGCGGATATGATAAATTGATAGTATAAACATCTGTCCAGTTAATTAGTTGGTTTGCTTTTCTTGTCTATTTGTCATTTTCATCTAAGTTCAAAATTTGGGAATTGTTTATTATTTTCAATTTTAAATAACTTTATCTGCTTTCACATATTGCTTATACTTACTGCCAAACTTGCTTTTTTATGTTCTTATATTGGCTGTTGGCATTAATCTCCACTGGAGACAAATCATACAAAGTTATCAACAAAACCAAAATGATTAGGATGTTCTTAATTACACACACTCATTTTTTTCTCTCTTGTTAAAGACTAGAAAACTTACTGAGACTAGTTTATCACAAGAATCTCTTTGGCATTCACATATTTGAGTAATAAATTTCCCAATATCATGGATATTTCTATATCTGGTATTGTGCTGACCGACACAAGCATTTAAAGAAAAATTAAAATTTTCAAAAATTCGTCTTAAAGATGGTTCAGGATCAGCAACAGGGAATATTTTATAAAACAATTTATTTTGACCATCGTAGTTGCACAATTTTGCAGTCAGTGACTAGTTTCGGACTCTACCATCAATTTTCAAACCATAATAGTACAATGCATGTTACAAATGGCTGATAAAATCTTGTACATTATCCACTGTTAATTAATGTCACTAGTTACATTAAAATTTACAATAGCTGTTAAAACAGGTGATACCTCCTCGGGCCTCCAATGTGTACTGTAAACAGAGAGAGATTTACTGTTTGTAATGATCTCGCAGCAAGCCAGTCTTAACCTACACAACTGAATATTTCCTATTCTGATTAGCTACAATCCGCAGTAAGGACTTTAACACAGACACCATGATAAGCGAGTTATACCAAATAGCTTATAAAGGTAATAGCGGAAACTCCATGGCTTTTAAATGTGTTTGCCAGGTGACACCGCTAGCAGTGCTATCTGTTGGCTTGAGTTGTATACTGTACTGGCTTCACGTCTGCTATTCCTTATTTCCCTGTGCATTGCAATTACAGCTGAAGCTTTACATTTGTTGCCCCATTTAAGAAATTGTGTTGGATGATAATTCATTTAAGGTGTAGGGTTAAAAAGAAACTAAAGCAAACGGTTCTGTACAGTTTGTGTAGAATTCAAAATGAAAATAATACATAAGTTTTAATCCTATACATGTACGCACATTTCGTGAGCATTTAGGCTTATTTGAGAGTTGCTTTCCGTAACATGAGACTTCTCCTTCTGATTTGTGATACTGATGTATAATTTTTCTTATAAACAAATGCTTTAATTAGAACTGCAAAATATTTTTTGGCCACAACAAATAACCACTATTACACATGCCTCCTAATTCATTCATGAGAAAGGAAACCATCTTGCTTCTCAATCCATAAGTGATTTCAATAATGCATTTCTCAAAATTTTGTCTAAAAATTTGACATTTAATATGACATACTCTTAGTACAGTACAACAGCAATTTGTCATCTCTCTTCATCTGTATATGGAAGTTGGCACCTTCATGCTCATTATCATTATGATGCCAGAGGAATTTTACATTTTTCGTGTTCTAACCCACTACAAGCACAGCACATAATTCCTCAAATTGGCTTCAATATGTTTACCTTCATTTATACTGATATCAGCATACAGAGATACATTAACACTGTCTTCAGCAGACATTTCGCTGACAGGTGCATTGAATGGCAGGTGGTTTTGTTTTTTTTTTTTTTTTTGTTTTTTTAAATCTCGTAATTAATTTACTTCACTAGGAATGTTGCTGCATTTATTGTTTGAGTCGGAGACAGTTAAATACTGAACATCAAACTGTCCTCATTGCAATGCGAAATTTATAAGCATGCAAATTCAACAGACCTGGTTAATGCCCAAAGGTTCAAACAATGTGTATGTAGACGAAAAATTCGTAGCAGGAAAAATTATATATAAAAAATAGACGAAGATTACTCACCAGGCGAAGGAGAACAGGTGTGACAGCAGCACAAATAAATAGAACACACACAAACGCTAGCTTTCGCAGCCTAGCTGCTTCATCAGGCAGAAGGGAAGGAGAGGGAAAAGGAAATGATGAGGGTTTCAAGGAAGGGGGTAAGGAGCCATTCCGATCCCGGGACAGGAAAGACTTCTTGGGGGAAGAAAAGGAAGGTGAATAAATGCGCGCACACACACACGCGCGCGCGCACACACACACATTTACACAGACGCAAGCACACTAAGGCAGACGTACTATAGAAACCAAAGAAGTTAAGAAGTTAGACATGCCACTAGAGGCAGAGGCTCTGTCCAGAGAACTGAGGCAAAGAAGTTAAGATGGCGGGTGGGAATTCAAATTCAGCGGAGGTTAAGACCAGGTGGGCAACGGAAAGAGAGAATATGTTGAAGGGCTAGTTCCCATCTCCGGAGTTCTGAAGTATTAGTGTTGGTAGGAAGTATCCAGATAACCCGGACGGTGTAGCACTGTGCCAAGATGTGCTGGCCGTGCACCACGGCGTGTTTAGGCACAGGGTGATCCTCGTTACCAACAAACACTGTCTGCCTGTGTCCATTCATGCAAATGGACAGTTTGTTGCTGGTCATTCCCACATAGAACGCTTCACAGTGCAGGCATGTCAGTTGGTAGATCACATGGGTACTATCGCAAGTGGCTCTGCCTTTGATCGTGTACACCTTCCTGGCTACGGGACTGGAGTAAGTGGTGGTGGAAGGGTGTATAGGGCAGGTTTTACAATGGGGGCTGTTACCATTGATGCCACTTCCTTATACACAAATATCCCACATGCCCGGGGCCTCACTGCGATGGAGCCGACCACCCACTTCTCTACCTAAAACGTCTTTCCTTAATACCCTCGCCAGCTTTATCCTAACCCACAACTTCTTCACTTTTGAGGGCCAGACATACCAACAACTAAAGGAAACAGCCATGGGAACCAGGATGGCCCCCTCGTACGCAAACTTATTTATGGGACGCTTACAGGAAGCCTTCCTGGACACCCAAGCCTGTCAACCCAAAGTTTGGTACCGATTCATTGATGACATCTTCATGATCTGGACACACAGTGAAGAACAACTCCAGAATTTCCTCTTCAACCTCAACTCCTTTGGTCCCATCAAATTCACCTGGTCCTATTCCAAATCCCATGCCACTTTCCTCGATGTCGACCTCCATCTGTCAAACGGCCAACTTCACACATCCGTCCACATCAAACATACCAATAAACAACAGTACCTGCATTATGACATTTGCCATACATTCCACATCAAACGTTCCCTTCCCTACAGCTTAGGTCTTCGTGGCAAACGAGTCTGCTCCAGCCCCGAAGCTCTGAACCAGTACACCAACAACCTAATAACAGCTTTCACATCCCGCAGCTATCCTCCTAATCTGGTAGAGAAGCAATTTGCCAGAGCCACTTCCTCATCCCCCCCAAATTCAGAACCTTCAACAGAAGAATCCCAGAAGTTCCCCTCTTGTCACCGGATACTTTCTGGGACTGGAGTGGACACTGAATGTGGCTCTCCAGCAAGGATAAGACTTCCTTAAATCCTGCCCCGAAATGAGATCCATCCTTCATGACATCCTTCCCACTCCACCGAGAGTGTCTATCCGCCGCCCACCTAACCTCCGTAACCTCCTAGTCCATCCCTATGAAATCCCCAAACCACCTTCCCTACCTTCTGGGCCTACCCTTGTAACCGGCCCATTGTAAAACCTGCCCTATGCACCCTTCCACCACCACTTACTCCAGTCCAGTAACCCGGAAGGTGTACACGAACAAGGGCAGAGCCACTTGTGATAGCACCCACGTGATCTACCAACTGACATGCCTGCACTGTGAAGCGTTCTATGTGGGAATGACCAGCAACAAACTGTCCATTCGCATGAATGGACACAGGCAGACAGTGTTTGTTGGTAACGAGGATCACCCTGTGGCTAAACACGCCTTGGTGCACGGCCAGCACATCTTGGCACAGTGCTACACCGTCCGGGTTATCTGGATACTTCCCATCAACACCAATCCTTCAGAACTCCGGAGATGGGAACTAGCCCTTCAACATATTCTCTCTTCCCGTTGCCCACCTGGTCTTAACCTCCACTAAATTTAAATTCCCGCCCGCCATTTTTAACATCTTAACTTCTTTGCCTCAGTTCTCTGGACAGAGCCTCTTCTTTGGTTTCTATAGTATGTCTGCCTTAGTGTGTTTGTGTCTGTGTAAATGTATGAGTGTGTGTGTATTTATTCACCTTCCTTTTCTTCCCCCAAGGTAAGTCTTTCCTGTCCTGGGATTGGAATGGCTCCTTACCCCCTTCCTTGAAACCCTCATTATTTCCTTTTCCCTCTCCTTCCATTCTGCCTGATGAAGCAGCTAGTCTGCGAAAGCTATATATATATATATATATATATATATATATATATATATATATATATATATATATATATATATATATAAAAATAGAAAAGAGATGACTTACCAAAAGGACCGGCTCGTCGAGAGAAACAAATAAAATAACACACAAACACACATACAAGCTTTCGCCACCACTGGCAGCTTCTTCAGGAAAGAGGGAAAAAGGGGAGGAAAAGGGAAGGATATGGGTTTTAAGGAAGTGGAAAAGGAGTCATTCCAATCCCAGGAGTGGAAGGACTTACCTTAGGTGGAAAAAAGGAAGGTAAACAAATACACACACACTCAGACATATCGAAACGCAAGCACACCTAGACAGACATTTGTGCTTTTCACAAATGCACACAGACACAAGTACACCTAGGCATATATATATATATATATATATATATATATATATATATATATATATATAAAATCTCCCTTCATCCAAGTCAGCTCTTCGATTGAGAATAACCCACTATCTGCATCAATTAAAAAACAAGGCAAATCAGAGCATAAAACCAAGTGATCAGATTAGACTTAATGGTTGCCTGTTTAAGCTATCATACATCTCCTAATTTTTTTGATACCTGAAGAATGGAGTTCTTCGCTGTTTATAGTTATTACAGCTGAATATAGCACATATACTTCCTTTTCCAAACATTTTCTAGTTGTATCAAAAAAGACGTCTTCTGCGTGTATCAATGTAAAGTGGCTGTTCATGCCCTGTGTTATATTAAAACTCAAGCCACTAGAAGGTGATCGGGTGCACTGTCACCTGTTCCATGGCTGAGTTTGCAATATTATCTTCATAAGCTATTGGCTTACACACCCACAGTTTCAGGGATTGGTGACACATGCTGGTTACCAAGCACAAATCTACTCAGGC
>CM048748.1:211784143-211829143 GCA_026315105.1 Locusta migratoria
CGCATCCTAAATTTATATCTTCCAAACAATGACACTGGAAATTGCTTATTGTTAATAATGTACATTAAATTAATAATAATGGAAAGGTAAACAATTACATACAATTGGCCATTGTAAAAGGTAAAGTAATTAATACTGAGTTGATTATATACAAATCTTAGTTAATTTGATAGTATCTCATATCCAAATATAATTTAATAGGGTTGTCAGCAATACTTCTGTAATTAGCAGTAATTACTAATGCCAAAACTTTCCTAGCATTACTTGTGAAGCACTATAATACCTATTGTAATATTATGAGAAAAGAATTTACTTTGTTTTATCAGAAATGCTAATTAACATACTTTCTGAAATATAAAAATACACCTTTGGCATTAACTAATTAATATTTGCTAAGTAAGCAAACTTCTCCAACATCAAATAATAGAAAATGACTTCAGCCAGTAACTTTATGTATATTAAAAAGAAATATTGGAAAAGAAAATGATAATAGACTAATTACAATCATGTATATTATTATGCAACAGTGGTATCGGGAGGCTCAGTAATGCAAGCAGATGGGAATAAATCTCATCATGCTTTGTTACACTGCCTAATCAAGACTGTCTTCACCATGGGCAAGTCTGGCAGTTTAGTGGCCTCTGTTTGGACTGCAGACTACATTGATATCCCAGGAAAAGAATGGCTCAGTCATATGACGAAGGAGGCCACCCTCTCACATTTCCTGGAGCTTGGTCATGTGGAAAGGAATGTCCCATTGGCAGTGAATTGCAAGATCCTTTGGCCCAATGCTGTTAAAAAGCCATCAGGTGCTTTATAGATATGTGGCACTGGAGTGCCAGACTATGTTCCCTGATGGCCTCTTCAATCTCAAGCGTCCGTGAGGGCACCGACTTTGGACAGAGCAAACCAAAGGATTTCAGGACTGTGGCCTCTATGGTGGAAACATTGGCCCTAGTCACTTAATGAACAGTCTCATCACCATCATCATCATCATCCAAGAGCGGAGAAATCAGCTTAGCAGCCAATGTTAGAGCTGGCCAGTCGACCTGAATGCGCCGTACAAGTTCCATACACTCACTATCTTTACAATGTAAACAGCAAGTTGAGGCTGCACAGGCTGCAGTATTTAGCATCACTCGTCAAATAGAAACAGTACAATAGTTATGGTACCCATATATGCTGATATTGATTGCAGTTCACCTTGTGTTTTATTTATTTGGAAACATTATTTGAGTACATAGAAAGAGTTGAGGTATAAGAATTCCATGTGGGTAAATTTACTACAACAAACTGCTTCTCGCATAAGTTTCATTGGTTGAGTGGATAGGTTGATGGTTTATGAACGCAACAGATGCAAGTTCCAATCCCACTGGAGTCAATTTATTTTTTATATGTCTTGCAGGTAACATTTTAAATATTAATTAGCTAAAAACTGTACAGTTGTAGCCTGTTATAGGTTTTAAAAAGATTCTATTTTATAATAATCTAATCTTTAATTAAACATACACATGTTCATAGTAATAGTATTGTAAATGGCTGTTTTTTGCTTGTAATTACTTCAACCGCATGTTGTCCCTGTAGTTCTCAGTGAAGAGAAACATATCAGCTGATTATCATGTGTCATAGGTCTACTTCAAAATAGCTAATGTGATCATTTCTAGTGTATAATTGCTCTCTTTGAATGCGTTGTTAGTGCATCTGAGGCAGGATGTCGTTATGGTGCTGATGCTTCCTTAGCAAGGAGATGGATCACAGAATTCAGAAATAATGGAGAGGTAAGTAGACGTCCAATACCTAGGAGACAGTGAGTCATCTACTTGAAGAGCAGATGATGAATTGTTTAGAGTGGCCCTGACTGCTCCTTTTTCAAAGATCCAGGAAGTAGGGAGAGCTTCACATTTCCCGGGATCGTCGAAAACTACTCTCAGATGATTAAATGACTATTTGCACTGTGATTAAAAAAAAAAAAAAAAAAAAAAAAAAAAGTAAAGTGTTTGGTGGCATCTGATCCAATGCACACCACTTAACCAGGAAGGCTGATACATCAATTAGTTACCTGTCCTTTCTTGTCAGTGTAACGGTCGATTAGTCCTACCGGAGTTGAAGAATGAATGTAAAAGTAGAAACAGATAATGGAAGGCACAGCCACTCACTTGTGCAAACTGCATGTAAGGACTTAAAAAATTATGTCATCTGCCGATACATTTATTTTAGCTCCTAACATTATAGATTCACCATTCAAGTTTTTACAAATACATACATCCATTTTAAAGATTCTTACTATGGCTGTCAGTTGTCTCATTGTTTAAAGATTAGGCTATTGCAAACTGGAATATGTTTAACAATGTGAAATCTAGAGAAGCCTGTAATTGCAAAATTCACAGTGAATTAATGTTAAAAAAATTACCTGCACAGGTCTAAAAAAAAAAAAAAAAAAAAGTTGATTCCAGTGGTACTCGAACTGGTGCCCCTTGTGTTTGTAAACTGTCAGCCTATGCACTCAGCCAATGAAAGATATTTAAGAAGCGGTTCATTGTACTAAATCTACCCAGGTGGAGTTCTTATACCTCAACTGCTTCTATATGATTAATAACGTTTTCTAAAATAAATGGTACATGAGTAAAGCTGCTATGAATCTTGACATATATGCTAGTCATTAGCTATACTTGTTGGGTTCATATTGCTCACAGAACACAACTCACATATTTAATACACTCTTTTCCCATGCCATGAACAGTCAATTGCCAGCCAGGAATCCATGTCAGTAGGCCCTTCATGTGCACGTTAGTTAACTGACAATGAAGTTTTTTATTGCTGAAGTAAAGAAGATACAAAATTCAGAATGTCTATCGGAAGAACAGACATTTGTTGACTTCTAATATTAAGTTTAAATGTTGAAGACATTTCTGAAAGCACTTGTCTCGAATGTTGCACTATATGTGGTGTAGCATGGACAATGTGTTTAGATATAAAGATGAAATAAGCGGTACATTAGAGAGCTGGATGCTGTAACTAATGACGAGTTGCTGAACTGGATTGGGTAGAATAGAAATTAGTCAAATCTTGACTAACAGAAGAGCTACTACTACTACTACTACTACTACTACTACTACTTAGTCAATCCAAATGAAGTAGTCCAATAAAAATTAAGCTGCTTGCTTAACAATTTTTTAAACACACACACACAAACACTAGCTTTCGCAGCCTAGCTGCTTCATCAGGTGTGTGTGTGTGTGTGTGTGTGTGTGTGTGTGTGTGTGTGTTTGCATCTGTGTAAATGAATGGGTGTGTGTGTGTGTGTATTTATTCACCTTCCTTTTCTTCCCCCAAGGCAAGTCTTTCCTGTCCCAGAATTGGAATGGCTCCTTACCCCCTTCCTTAAAACCCTCATCATTCCCCTTTCCCCAGCCTGATGAAGCAGCTAGGCTGCGAAAGCTTGCGTTTGTGTGTGTGTTTACCCTATAATTGATAAGTACCAAACAAAGTTCGACACCTAAACTTTTGAAAATACACTTTTAGGGCCCAAAAATAATAAACAAGGAGTGATTATCAGAGTCAATTTTTGTCCTGTAGTTAGATGTTATACACTACTTCCCTTATCTAGAGCAAGAGCACTTACAAATATTTTCTTAATTTTTTTATGAAATTTGAAAATTTACATGTTTTGTTAAGTTTAGAGTTAGTTATCTCTGCGTCAATAAAATTACATATCTGTCATTAGTACTGAATGACATAGTAGGATGTGTGTATGCTGCACAATGATGACTCATAGAGGTTTAAAGAATAAGTTTCGAAAACAATAATGTATTTCTGCATTTTTACCGTTCTGCTGGGCCATATCACCATTCAATAAATAATACTAGTGACGAAGTTTTGATACGAAAGAAAAACATATTATGGAAAGTTTCAAGGCTCAAACTTACCACAGCAACTGGAAGGACTTATTCTATATCACAAAAGCTTTCTGAAGATATAAGTGATCTGAACATTCACCACCAGGATTAGGAAGTGTCACATCTCAAAAATATGTTTATTGGAAATATCTATTTTAAATCTGTCAAAATAATGTAAATGTCTACTTCAGTAATGTTTTCAGGTTTTTTTATAATTCAGTATCTTAACTTCAATAATAATTGATTACATTGAACCACTATCGTAAATGAATTAGGCAACAGCCAGAAGATCAATTGTAATGTGAATTTTCCTCATTTTCAAAAACTCATATCTTCGTTCAGTCAAATATCAATGTTGGAATTTTTCCAATTCTTTCCTATTGTGGCAAAGCAATAAACTGCACCAACTATCTGACTCAGTGAGGGTTATACAAAACACAGTCAGGTGAAATTAACGAATTTATTACTCTAACGAACTATTACAATAAAATTACATGGAACAATAATTAACTTTTTTTTTTGCATTGAATAAAAGAAAAGGGGGGCACGCCAAGCCGGACTCACCTGCTGCTCTGCTCTCCACTGCTCGGGGCAGACTCCTCGTCGCCACGAATCGCCGGCACTGCAGAACCCCCCTTCTACCATTTGGACACGGGCTTGGAAGGGGAGCTAGGTTGCCGAAATTCCTTGCTGGCCGAGTGTGCAGGATACACAAGCGTGCAAATACAACTAAGGGCACAACTTTCATCGCTTTGGTGGGCGTCTTTTAATCACTGCACCGATAATCTGTCAGTGAGTTGCATGGGAAGTGGCGGCCACCACACACTTGCCCTGGCGCTGAAAGGTGACGTCGGCGGTCGTACATTGAGCGTCGGCGTCTGAGGTGGTACGGCTGCGCGTGAACACCAAACGCTGTGTGCGTTTTCTGGTAGGATGCCACCTGAAGCGGTGGTGGCGGGGGCTGGTGCTGATGTGTGCGGCTGTCACTACGCGTGACGTCTGCCAGGCTGGGCTCAGCTGGGGATGGCGCGCGCGGCGGGCCACAGCTGCGGTGGGCGGCCGAGGACTCAGCGCGCGCTGCACTGCTCTGGTGACTGCTGTCGCTGACACGATCCGGGAGGGAGCGTGGATAGACGAGGTGGCCGTACCATGTAACATATGGCAGCTGTGGGACGGGGTCCTGCGCTGCCAACTGCGGAGTCAGTCGTGGGACCTGGATGACAGGTCTGGCGGTGCGTCACGGCCAGTGGGCGTGGTCGGCGCATCGAGGACGGGCGCGGCTGGGGACAGCAGCAGTGGGGGCGGCGAAGGCTCGCGGCCCGGTGTATCACCTCCACGACTCGTAGGCGTGGTCGGCGTGTCAGGAACGGGCGCGGCTGGTGACAGCGGCGGAGGCGGTGGCGAAGGCTCACGGCCCGATGTGTCGGTGCTGCGGTCCGTGGGCGTGTCCGGCGCGGCAGGTGTCAGCGGCGGAACAGTCATGCGCGCCGGAGGACCCGGCGGTGCGAGGCCAGCTGGGGCCACTGCCCTCGTCGGAGAACGCTAGCGACTGGTTGTGGTCGGCGACCGTTGTGGCGGCGCAGCGGGCGTTGGCTGTGGAGGCGGTGACGCCGAAGTCGGACAGCTGAGCTGCGGAGCTTCCGCTGTCGGCTGCTGTGGTGAGTCGGCCAGCGGCAGGCGACCATGTGGCACCGACTCGACTCTGGGAAGCGGTGTTTGCGGTGGAGCAGCGGGTAGCGGCTGCTGAGCCGACGGCTGCACCAGTGTCGGTGGGCGTGGCGCGGTGGTCCCCGGTAGTGGTTCGTCACCGGGTAAGATATACGCCGGTTTCAGTCTGTCGATAGAAACAGTGGCAGGCTTGCCGGCTACATCAATCCTGAAGGTCTTGTCTCCGCGTTCGAGAACCTTGTGGGGGCCACTGTACTGCGGGCGCAGAGGAGGTTACTGGTCGTCCATTCGCAGCATGACGTGTGACCCTGTGGCGAGGTCCTTGTGGACAAAACTGCGGTCCATCGCGTGGTGTCTGGGCGGTACCGGCCGCAGACGGGCCATCTGCTGCTTGAGTCGAGTGACGTAATCTGGAGGCGCCAGGAACGGTGGATCACGCGGCGAAGGCACAATGAATTCCCCTGGCAGCGCAAGCGGCTGACCGTAGACTAGGTCAACTGCCGAAGCATTCAAGTCCAGCTTATGCGCGACGCGCAAGCCTAGCCAGACCATGGGCAAAGCCGATGTCCACGAAGCATCGTGGCAAGAAAATTGCTGCTTTGAAGGTGCGGTGGAGCCGCTCAACAAGGCCATTTGATGCAGGGTGGTAGGAAGTGGTGCAGTGAACGAGTGACCCGCATGTGGTGGCGAGGGATTGAAATAGTTGTGACATAAATTGTCGGCCACGGTCGCACGTGATATGCCGGGGACATCCGAAACGCGCAGTCCATGTACTTACAAAAACCGTCTCTGCCGAAATGTCGGTAAGGGGAACGGCCTCAGGCCAGCGTGTGAACCGATCGATCATCGTTAATAGATATCGCGCGCCGTCTGACGATGGTAATGGGCCCACGATATCGATATGTACGTGAGAGAATCGGCCCTCCGTGATCGGAAAAGAGGCGATTGGCGCACGAGCGTGTCGGCCGACCTTGGCGTGCTGACACTTTACGCAGGTACAGGCCCACAGTGAACAATCTCTTTGCACGCCCGGCCAGAAAAAATTTCTCCTGTACCATGCGGCCAGAGGCGCACGTGCCGGGGTGGGCGAGGCCGTGCAATGAGTCGAAGGCCGCGTGTCGGAACGCGGGCGGCAGGTAGGGGCGCACTTGGTCCGGGCGCCGCTGCTGTGCATCGGGCGGGCCAGACAGCGTGTCGCACCATATGCGACTGTCAGATCCGGGCACGGGGTGCAAGAAAAGGCGCGGACCGGATTTTGGGTCAGCTAAAAGAGACTGTAAGGCAGGATCGGCGGACTGTGCGGCGGCGAGGACGTCGTAACTGAAAGGTATGGTGAGGGAACACGCCCGACTGAGGCAATTGGCCACAATGTTGTATATGCCGGAGACGTGTTGTATATCCGTGGAGAATTATGCAATAAACTCCTGTTATCTGAACTGACGTGGCGAAATATCGTCTATGGGTTTTCTGCAAAAACCTGTGATGAGGGGGCGGTGATCCATGTAGATTGTAAAAACACGGCCCTCCACAGAGGGGCGAAAGTAACGCACGGCCTCAAATATCGCGTAAAGTTCGCGGTCGTACGCGGCCCACAGCTGTTGCGGTTCAGTTAACATTTGGGAAAAGAAAGCGAGGGGCTGCCAGGCATTGCCAACGCGTTGTTGCAATACAGCGCCGATAGCTAATTGGCTGGCGTCTGTTACCAGTGTAGGGGTGCGTCGTGTTCCAGATGAGCGAGCAGCGCTGCTTCCGCGAGTGCAGCCTTTGCGTTGGAGAAGCTTTCCATCATTTGAGGCGTCCACTGAACTGGCCTTCTACGAGATGTTTTGTGGCCCCAAAGTGCGGCCGGTAGGGGAATCTGAATTTCGGCGGCAGATTTGATGAAACATCTGTAAAAAATTTAGCATTCCGAGAAAACGCCGCAGCTCCTTGAAGGTGGAGGGATGAGGAAAGTTAAGGATGGCCTGAACCTTGTCGGAGAGGGGGCGAGAACCTGATGCTGACACCCAGTGTCCTAGGAATTCCAGCTCAGGAACACCGAATAGGCACTTGTCCAGGCTGAGAATTACACCGTCTCTCTCGAGGCGTGTAAATACTTCGCGCAATTGTTGGCGATGCTCCTCTGGCGATTTTGAGAAAATCAAAATGTCATCAAGGTAGGCGAAACAGTTGGTGGCACCGCGTAGGACGTTGTCCAGAAACCTTTGCCACGTTTGAGCGGCGTTCTGTAACCCGAAGGTCAGGAAGCGACTTTCAAAAAGCCCAAAGGGCGTGATGACGGCTGTCTTCGGAATGTCCTCAGGGGCCACCGGAATCTGCATAAAGGCCTTGGCGCAATCGAGCTTTGTAAATATCGTACAGCCAGAGAGGGCATCGCTGTACGAGCGGAGGAGAGTGACGGGGTAACGGTCCAGATTAGTGCGAGCGTTGAGCGCTCGGTAATCGCCACACGTCCTCCACGTGCCGTTCTTCTTCGGCGCAAGATGGAGTGCAGAGGACCAAGAGCTCTTAGAAGGGCAGAGAATACCGGCGGCTATCAAAGACTCGATGTCAGCCTGTGCGAAAGCACGCTTTCCCGGAGGGAGGTGACGGGGGCGACAGTGGACCGGGGGGCCAGGAGTGGTGGCGATCTAATGCAGCGTATCGTGGAATACTTCTCAGGGGGCTGTGGGTGGGCGGGTAAGGAGTGGGAAATCTGAGAGGAGCTCAGAGAAGCGGCCTGTGTATGTGACCTGTTTGACGTCTACAAAAGACGGCGGGAGCAGTGGAACAAGGGGCGGAACGATTTGTCGCCGGGTCTGTGAGGCACCACTTGGACAAGTCGGGAATGAGAGAATAAGCAGAAAGGAAATCGGCGCTGAGGATCGGATCTGTGATGTCGGCCACAATAAACGTCCACGTGTGACTTAGGCAGAGGTCAAAGGTGTGGGGGGTAAGTGTCGATAGATGAGCCGTTAGCGACCGTTAGGTGGAAAGGTGCTGTCGGACCGGGGACCGGGAAGAGCTTGCGGGGAAGGATAGAGAGGTCCGAGCCGGTATGCACGAGGAATGGAGGAAACCGGGGGATGCCGATGTCGCGGATGAACAGGCGCTGTGAAACGGCGCCGCAGCCGGGCACGCCTGTCGCCAGCTGCTGCACTAGTTTGGGGAGCGCAAGGAACACGGCGGCGAGCATTTCTGAGCTGAGCGCCCAATTTTCTGTGATACCAGCAAACGGTGTCCTGGGAGCGGCCGGAGGCTGGCCGGCGAGCGGGGCGTGGCGTGGGGCGGGAGGCCGAGCGGGTGATCCGTGAAAATGGCGTCGGCCAGCTCGGCCGCATCATCGACGTTCGTCGTCTTGGAAATGGAAATTGCGGATCTGATATACTGCGGCAGGCGTGTTTTCCACGTCTCCATCAGTAAGCGTGGGGCAATACGTCGGGCAGCGCGAGTTCGCGAATGCGTTCGAGCGTTTCGGAGGGCAGCACGTCGTGAACTTCCTGGCATGTGAATAGCGCCTGAGTGCGCGCGCTTGCTGAGACACCGAACTTTATAATTAAGGCCGTAAACGTGCAATAAGTTCGGCGAACTTGTCCTCCGAGTATATATGTGAATGGGCAAACAAAATTTCTGCCACGTCGAACCATTGTTCGGGGTTGTTGCAGTCAGGAGGCAGTGTTAGCGCGGGAATTTTGTGTTGGACTCTGTCCGTTTCTTTCTCGTCCAAAGACATTGTGTAGGCCGTGGCAGGGAGTGCTGGCTGTGACCTGCGCAGAGCGCTTGGGCCGCGGGCGGCTGTACAGTCCCGTTACGGATCGGTACCTGCTAGGGCGGGCGCGACAGAGCGAACAAAGGGGTGGAATTTCCGGTCAGTTAGACTGCACGGTTTAGAGTGAGCGCGAAGGGCCCGATGGAAATGAAGATTTGCTTAAAGAAAAGATGGGCGAAAAACTGCGTGTTCGTGTGCGGGGTCACCAGTGTGGCAAAGCAATAAACTGCACCAACTATCTGACTCAGTGAGGGTTATACAAAACACAGTCAGGTGAAATTAACGAATTTATTACTCTAACGAACTATTACAATAAAATTACATGGAACAATAATTAACTTTTTTTTCATTGAATAAAAGAAAAGGGGGGGGCTCACCTGTGATACCTGCTCGTGTCTACATGAGGTTTGCTCATGGCCATGTGGGAGCTTGCAAGCTGCGCCAAGCCGGACTCACCTGCTGCTCTGCTCTCCACTGCTCGGGGCCGACTCCTCGTCGCCACGAATCGCCAGCACTGCAGAACCCCCCTTCTACCATTTGGACACGGGCTTGGAAGGGGAGCTAGGTTGCCGAAATTCCTTGCTGGCCGAGCGTGCAGGATACACAGGCGTGCAAATACAACTAAGGGCACAACTTTCATCGCTTTGGTGGGCGTCTTTTAATCAATGCACCGAGAATCCGTAAGTGAGTTGCATGGGGAGTGGCGGCCACCACACTATCATATAGGTGTACCAACTGTGCAAATCAGATTTTTATATTTATTCCCACCAGTCCAAACTTTAAGAAAAGTAAAAATTTTCAAATTTCAAAAGTTCATTAAAAAAAAAAAAGGAGGAAACACTGTGAGATTCAAATTATCGTTCATATCTTCAAAATGAAAACTTGTTGTGCACTTACAAATAAAAATGGCCACCATTCAGTAGTAGTCTGAGGTAAAAAAAATTAATAATTGTTTTGAACTTCTCAGTTATATGGTAATCACATACTAAACAAATCAAAATATTCATAAATGGTCAAGCAACCTTTATTAAACCACTTAATGTGGATTGATCCTACTACTATTACTTAGTAAAAGAATCGCACACCCTTGGCTCTTGCAAAACATCATAGGAACAAAGAGAGCTAGGTAAACAAAAGTTATTTCAGTTGGTCAAGGCTAAGGCTTGTTACAGTTGCTTTAAGAACCATATCACCACCATATAGCTCCCCAGGTATTTATATTGGCTTGGTGCCAACTTGTTTTGTTGTAGCTCCACTTCCAACTTTGCATGCCAAAACAAACCTGTTGTGAATAGCAACCTATCCTTTCCAAAATATTGTTATATCAGTTACATCAATACTACCAGTAGGTTTCCACATTGCAGTCCTATTGGAAGGTCAGCACTGCAGTGAGACAGCAGGAGGGCAAGGTGGCTGTAGTGTTAGCAGACCTGTTACTACACATGTATATTACAGGCTTATTTTGGTGTGCAAAGTTGGAAGTGGAGCTACAAGAAGTTGGCATCAAACCAATATAAATACCAATCATTTTTAACCAAAGAGGTAGTACCCTCACTCACCTAATACCTGGGGAGCTATATGGTGATGACATGGTTCTTAAAGCAGCTGTAACAAGCTGTAGCCTTGACCAGCTGCTGTGTTACCTCTTTGTGACAGCCAGTTTCCTGTTGCTAAACATCCTATACCTGTGGGGGGAAACTGTTAGCACTTTGCTCTTCATAGTGGACACTACTGCGAAGAATAGTCTTCCTCTGTACAAATCTCAGTGCATTTACACACCTAGTGGCTTGCTCTGCTTGGAGCTGCAGTGCTATGCCCAGGCAGTACATGTGCTACCATAGCCTGTGTCATCATTCATGCCCAGTTACTGATACCATGATAGAATACTGCTTGCAGATGCATATTTACATTTTCTGTGTACAGTAACTGACTAGGGGTGGGAGTATTCGTTGAAATGAGCCACTAAACATTGTAGTTTGTTCTTTAGTAAGTTTTATAATTAACAATGATGTTTCTGTAGGTAATAATCTGAAGGAATTCTGACAGTAATCCACTGTCTTGACTCGGTCCTGCCGTTCTGCAGGTCATCCTCCCATGGCCTCTACAGTTGAGATGTATATTAAAGGTCATAACATTGTGAAATGGCTTAAACAATGATAAAAATGTGCATGTGTCAAAAGATTTTTTAAAGATTGACATGTGCTATAGTGCAGTGTTTTGCAGTATGCTGTTTCATAACATACTTTCAGCCAAATCTGTAGTAGCGAAAATAATTTCTACAATAAATTATTATTTTTGATGTCTACTAAAAATATTCATACAAGAAAAGTCCCTGCAATTAAAATAAAATAAATAACTTGAAGTTGGAAACAGTGTAAACTGACTAACTGCAGTACCTCCTCATTAGTTAGGCAAAATACCCACATAATTTTCAGCATTCTTCTGTAGCACAACATTTCAAAAGCCTCCATTCTCTTCGTGTCTGAACTGTTTACTGTCCATTTTTCCTGTATAAGGCAACACTCCACACAAATGTCTTCAGAAAAATGTCTTTTTTAAAAGCTCTTTTGTTCCTATTGCCATTCTGTATTTTATATCCTCTGTACTGCAATCATCATATTTTATTTTATTGCCAAAGTGACTCATAGTATTTGTTCCTTTAAACATACTCCCTTTTCATTCAGTTAGTCTGTCTCTGTCTCTCACAAATTAACATTTCATTGGCAAAATGCAGTATTTTTATTTCTTTACCCTCAACTTTAATTCCTTCTCCAAATGTCTCAATGATTTCCTTCATAGCTTGTTCAATTTACCAAATGAATAAAACTTCCTTTCCAACCAATAATTTACTTTCATGCCCGTTGACTATAATAACTGCTGTCTAGTTTTGTATAAGTTGTAAAATAGCTTATTTGCTGTATTTTATCCCTGTCGAGTACAGAATTTGAAAGAGTGTATTCCAATTAACATTGTCAGAAACTTTCTCCAAATCTACAAAAGTTAGAAATGTAGCTTTGCCTTTCCGCAATCTAAAGATGGCACTAACATCCATCCCTGAGGGGGGGATTCGAACCTCTGACGGGGAACGGCCTCGCGCATCGCAGCGTGCGCCTCAATGCGCTCGGCCACTCCACCACTTACAGTAGTGCCACCGCTATTACAGCCAAATAGTCAGTGGCGGCAGCAGACAAATGGGTAAATACTATATTATTGTTTCTGTACATTCCTTTTAGTGTTATAAGTGAAGATGTCAAAAATGGTCAAAAGAAAATAAAACTTTCATGATCTAGGCTGTTATTTCTACCAAAGAAATTGTACACAGATTGCTATTTCTCCAGTTGACTGGTTGTCCAAATACATGTGTGTGTAGACCGTTCCAGGCTCCAGGTTGATGATACCTTTGCTTTTTACTTCACAACTAGCAAAGAATATTCAGAAAGAGAGAATAAAAGTTCACTTAATTATTCCAAGGAAGTGTGTGCTTATTGAGTCAAACTGTTTAACATAGGAAAGAGAAAGTGTAGTCAATACGTTATTTATTTGCCCAAGAACTGAATGTGATACATTCTTTATGACAAACATTCCTATTGTATTTGACATTTGTTTGTACTTTCAGGTAGAGTATTCCATGAGGAAGATGAAGAGGGAGAAGTATTCAATAACACATATCTTGCTGATGTGAAGGCTGGACGTTGTAACTTTGGAAGAGAGGACAGTAAGAATAGAATCTCTGAACTGCAATATCGCAACTCATTGTGTCCTCCACATCTTAAGTCATCGTACCCAGCAGAAACCCAGTTCCATGACCCTTCTGTGGTAAAGGATGATGATATAAAGGTATCAAGATTTGTGTAATTGATTGTGAAATGAGTATTTTATGATTATTATTATTATTATTATTATTATTATTATTATTATTATTATTATTCCTTATTTAAAATAGTTATAGCCAAAGCTAAAGTGAGGTACTTGATTGAACAGCCATCATTATTCACTTTTTTTACTTAACATTTATGCTATCATTTCTTTCATGAGAAATAAGTTTAAAGACTCCCGCCTTTCTTGCCAGTTGAGATAATGCATGAAGTACCTACTATGTGAGAATTCCATATGAATTTATTAATCACTACTACTGCTTTCATTTTTGTGAAGGAAGTCTTAAAAAATATTGAGTGTCTATTGCCTGTCACAGCTAGATCATGAATGGAGTATGGAGGTTGACAACTAAAAAATCTTTCAAAATTGCCCTAACACTTGCATGTACAGAAACACACACATTGTTGACTCCTAGGGCTAAACAAGTATTAATCAGTTAAATGATTCCTGTACAGATTGTTATAATTGTTGTTGGCTGTTCTGGACAAATTATTAATAATAATATTTCATGTATATTAATGTAAGAATACCACACAATAAGAGGAATTGGTAATAATGCATTACTTGCATTTGACTCCGTAACTTTTGTCTTCTGCCTTTATGAACAAATTCCGTATCTGCACTTTCAAAACGACAAGGACATAATGGAAGCGAAGGGGAGGCAGCATCAAGACACTCCCTGTATAAACAAACAATTTTTAATTGCTTATCTAATAGCATAAATTAAATCAATAATAATAATAATAATAATAACAATAATACCCAGAAAACGATCACATTAATGAAACATACTTTGAAAATGCACCATTCTACAAACCTGTAAATAGTTATTAAATGTAATAAGAGATGTGAAAATTTTTTTGCAATGCAGAAGGTGAAAGTTCTACCTTTGAATGCAGGTAATATGTTAATAAACTACAAAATTTTTCTTATCTTCTAATATTTTTGTATTAATCGTGCTTGAAATTCAGTTCATCTTGTTAAATCGAATTGCTCTTTCATTTTGTCACTGTAAAGTGAAAAACCAAAGCAGGTGTAATGCCTATAATTTCTTGAAAGAGAGTTGTAGCTCCAAAATGCATTAGACAATAAATATAAATTCTTGTGGTTGATGGGGGAGTATTAACAATTCCCTAAATTGTTGTAAGAGTACCTAGTTCCATTTTATTGTACTGATTTAAACAGTTATGTATTGTTGTATTCTAAGTAGCCATAATTAATTTGCATTACATTTACTGCAAAACATTATTCAATTTTTCTAACTTTTCCCCAATAACACTTCTGACCTGACCCGCACCATCGCGCGAGTTTGGTTTTAATAATGCTGCTGCTCAACAATGTAACTTTCGGGTTTAACTCTGGGCGGCGACAATAGAGGAAGTTCTTGGCTTGTGAGTGTTAGCTGTTGCCTGCAATAGTGTTCACATCGAAGAGGAGCACATCATTATTAAAATATATATATATATATATATATATATATATATATATATATATATATATATATATATATATATATAATAGATGAAGATTACTCAAGAGGCGAAGGAGCACAGGTACTGATAGTAGCACAAATAAATAAAACACACACACACACACACACACACACACACACACACAAACGCCTTTCGCTAAGCAGACATACTGTAAAAAGCCTTTCTACAGTATGTCTGCCTAAGTGTGTTTGCGTCTGTGTAAATGTGTGGGTGTGAGTGTATTTGTTTACCTTCCTTTTCTTCCCCAAAGGTAAGTCTTTCCTCTCCCAGGATTGGAATGGCTCCTTACCCCCTCCCTTAAAACCCTCATAATTTCCTTTTCCCTCTCCTTCCCTTCTGCCTGAAGAAGCAACTGGGTTGCGAAAGCTTGTGTGTGTGTGTGTGTGTGTGTGTGTGTGTGTGTGTGTGTGTGTGTGTGTGTTTATTTATTTGTGCTACTATCACTACCTGTGCTCCTCCGCCTGGTGAGGAATCTTCATCTATTTTTTATATATATTTTTCCTGCTAGGAATTTTTCATCTGTAATATTCATATCATTATTAACTTACACAAGAAGATAGAACCATGCGGTCATGTTTTAAATGTGATGTAATTTCTTATATTTAATTATTTTATGACACTGCTTCTGTATTTTAGACAGAGAATGTTTCATTTTATATATTTAGAGTGCCTAAGAAAATTTACGATGCATCAGTTGTATGTTAGACACGTTTTTATTTTGAGTAGCACGGTCGTGCAGGTCACTTTTTGAAAAGTATGATCTTCAAATTTTTAAAAATATTTTTAGCTGAATCTAGAGGTCTAAATGCATGGAAACTGCTTCATTTTGGGTAGAGATTGATTTTTTTCTTTCCTCAGGTCGGAAGAGATAGTATAATTTTTTTTATTATTTGCATTTTTATTTATTTATTTGTTTATTTTATTGATGAAGTAAGGACCGTTTCCCTTTTTGAAAATCATTGAAACCTACTAGTTTTATACAAATAATGTTGAGGAATGAAGTATTTCAAGCAAAATCATGATTAAAAATTTGATGTTTCATTTTCTTTGATGTGATCATCTTAAAATTCCTGCCTGAAAAGTATTGTGTTATCGCAAGTGACAGTGTAGAGGTGACTGTATTTTCATACTGTGTCCTTGCCTGGGTTCATATAAATACATCCACTTACTTTAAGTAACTCTGCATTCTCTTTACTCTTGAGTCTCTTTTTGGGATTCATTGTTCTACACATAGCTCCTAAACATATGGTTGTATAACTCTGCTTTTGGATAAGGCTAGAATTTGTTCCGGGGGGGGGGGGGGGGATTATTCCTAATGTGTACAAACTATTGAACAAGTCTTTGGTTTAATAGCAACTTGCTATTTACCCCTAGGCCAGCTCATATTAATACATAACTAGACTTCTTGTAGCATTAAAACATCTGTTCTTGTACGAACAGACAAACATTTGATTAATTAATGAAATAACATCTATATCTCAAAATAAGTCTTCCCAAAAGTCAGTTCTTCCATTGGAATGTCCAGTTTATTCTTTGGCTGGTTGGTTGGAGCCTTCGACAACAGGGAGTTTTTACTCTGCCTCATTTTAAACGTACCTGCCAGAGTTCGTCTTTCTGCATACATACGTGCCAGGCACCCAGTACATGCCAAACTACTGACTGACCCATCCCTTACCTACATGAATCTGCACCTCTCGTGGCGGGATGAGGGTTCAGTGTAATGCAGAATTTGTTATTACTCTACAGAATCAGTATAATAGCTGAAGTTTCATTCAGTGCCTGCTCATTGTCCTTAAATGCAGAATCAAGGAGAACTTATTTTTAATTTGCAGGAGCAGTTAGTCTTGGTCCAGCTTTAGATTCAACAATGAAATAATAGTTGTTGCTGTCAACTGAGCACTGGTCCTGTCGTAATTGACAATTAATGAATATTAATTACAAAATAACTGGAACAAATCATAACCTTTGTTAATTGCAAATTTCATGCTATCTGAGATCTAGCCATAGGTGCAGTTTTGAATTTTTTGATAAACTCCACTTTTCACACCCTTACTATTCTCAATTATTGCCTTTGGAGAAAGTAAATGATACACTTTGAAATCTTGACAACAACCAACACCAGTAAGATCATTGTTTGTTTGTACTTTGTTCTTTTCTGTTTTGATGCATTTTCAACTGTTTGATATCTGATGATTCGGTAATGACTAACATTGATTGAAAGATTAGCCTATAATCCTTCAGGAAAGACATTATGATCATATTTTTTTGGTGTTAGGTTCCTCTGATAAATCATAGTGTTAATAACTTAAGTGCAAAATTGTTTGCACAGTCTCTTACCTAAATTATTTTTACTTTTTGTTGGTTATCCAGTTTAAATACTTTGTTAATTTATTTTGTTCAGGTTTGAGGTGTTAGCTTCTGTCTAATTCAATTTTGTCTTAAGGAACTGAAAATTTTGCAACATGAAAGTTGATTTGTCATGGAAAAAGGGTGTTGGTGCTAGCTACTGGAGAAGAGAAGTACACTCCTGCAACATGAAAGTTGATTTGTCATGGAAAAAGGGTGTTGGTGCTAGCTACTGGAGAAGAGAAGTACACTCATGGCCATTAAAATTGCTAACTATGAAGATGACGTGCTACAGACGCGAAATTTAACCGACAGGAAGAAGATTCTATGATATCCAAATGATTAGCTTTTCAGAGCATTCACACAAGGTTGGCACCAGTGGCAACACCTACAACATGCTGACATGAGGAACGTTTCCAACCAATTTCTCATACACAAACAGCAGTTGACCAGCATTGCCTGGTGAAACGTTGTTGTGATGCCTTGTGTAAGGAGGAAAAATGTGTACCATCGCATTTCCGACTTTGATAAATGTCGGATTGTAGCCTATTGCTACTGCGGTTTATTGTATCGGGACATTGCTGCTCGCGTTGGTCATGATCCAATGATTGTTAGCAGAATATGGAGTCGATGGGTTCAAGAGGACGATACGGAACGCCGTGCTGGATCCCAAAGGCCTCGTATCACTAGCAGTAGGAATGAGAGGCATCTTATCCGCATAGCTGTAACGGATCATGCAGCCACGTCTCGATCCCTGGGTCAGCAGATGGGGACATTTGTAAGACAACCACCATCTGCATGAACAGTTTGACGATGTTTGCAGCAGCATGGACTGTCAGCTCAGAGACCAAGGCTGCAGTTACCTTGTACGTTGCATCACAGACAGGAGCGGCTGTGATGGTGTACACGACGACGAACCTGGGTGCACGAATGGCAAGTCACTTTTTCGGATGAACCAAGGTTCTATTTACAGCATCATGATGGTTGCATTTGTGTTTGGCGACATCACGATGAATGCACATTGGAAGCATGTATTAGTCATCGCCATACTAGCGCATCACCCAGCATGATGGTATGGGGTGCCATTGGTTACACGTCTCGGTCACCTCTTGTTCGCATCGATGGCACTTTGAACAGTGGCCATTACATTTCAAATGTTTTACGACCCGTGGCTCTGCCCTTCATTTGACCTCTGCAAAACCCTCCTTTTCAGCAGGATAATACATGACCGCATGTTGCAGATCCTGTACGGGCCTTTCTGGATATGGAAAATGTTCGACTGCTGCCCTGGCTACTACATTCTCCAGATCTCGCTAATTGAGTCAGTGATGGCCGAGCAACTGGCTCGTCACAATACGCCAGTCACTACTCTTGATGAACTGTGGTATTGAGTTGAAGCTGCATGGGCATCTGTAGCTGTACACGCCATACAAGCTCTGACTCAATGCCCAGGCGTATCAAGACCGTTATTATAGCCTTAGGTGGTTGTTCTGGGTACTGATTTCTCAGGATCTATGCACCCAATTGCGTGAAAATGTAATCACATGTCACTTATTATATATTTGTCCAATGAATACCCGTTTATCATCTGCATTTCTTCTTGGTGTAGCAATTTTAATGGCCAGTAGTGTAGTTACTGCTTTAGTGCAGTGTAATGTGAGAATATGATGACAGCTGTTATTTTTGTATTTATTTAGTGGTTTACATAATTATGTTTGCCAATTATAAATACAGTATTATTAAATGGCTGGAATGATCACCCTGTCTCAGTTAAAGGCTGACTAATGGTTTTCAATGTCAACAAAAATTTTAAATGCTATTATAATCTATTTCTGCAGTTGTATCAACTTACATTAATTGTACAACACAAATAAAGTATCATTGTTAGAAAATACCACTACAGTGATAATTTGCATTTGCTGTGGGATACTCTCAGAAGTCAATATTAGAAACAATCACCGATCCAGCAGGAATTGTAAGAACATATTTGGAACATGTTCTAATTCTTGAAAATATTAATTTATTTGTAATTTTCTCTTGAACAAGTAAGAAATAATTCACAGGGGTAGAAAGAAGTAGAAAAAGTGTTTCATCCATTATGTGCCGAGACTGACACGTAAAAATTGTCACACAGTTATTTTATCAGCAGCAACAGCAGTGTTTTTAAGTAAAACAGTCATTTCCAAAATAAACTTCAATACAGAAGTGTTATGAAAATCTGTAGAACAAAACTACTACTACTCAAGAATTTTTTTGTACTAATCTGCTATGTTGCTGCTATGTTATAGATATTTTAACATGCCCTACACAATCGGAAGAGTTGCATTGTAACATGGAGATGAATATCTCTTGAAATTAATCACAAAACTATATGCCAAATATCTCCTTGCCCTAATGTCTCTTTGTTAACACCAAATTTATTTCCCAACTGCTGTAAACACATCATGTGTATCTTATTGTTATGATGTTTATAATGCATATATATGTTTTGTGATCTCCTTCCCTCTTATCATTAATGTACAGTTTTGTTGTACACAGCAACACCTACAAATATCATTCCTCACTTTAAATATAACCTATGCCCAAATGTCCAGGTTTACAGAAATAAATTCCCAAACCTGTTAATGTTTATGGCTCATTTTAAGGTAAGATTTTACCTTCCATTTTATCATCTAGCTACATCTATTTATCTAGTCCATATTGCATATTCAAAAGAATAGGTAAATCTGCCACTGCAAAAATTGACATTGATATTTACCCCTCAATCTTCTGCCAGTCTGGACTACTTTTCTTATGGAACGATGATTTTGGTCCTTACTTTTGTTTGACATTCTTGTGTAGCTTGCTTTGTATATATATATTTTTTTGGTTTATCATCTCGTGGTGAATAAAGGCAAGTCTGTTGCTGCATTTGGCTAAGCACAGGTTTGAACTACGACCCCATTCCTGCCTCAGTACTGCTGTCGAGGGATGACACTTTGCCAATATCATCATTAATTCATGTTTTTATTGATGATTATTTTCTTTTATTTGCAGTTGGGATTGATTGATATGGATCATTTTGATAGTTTAAGTACTAGTTGTCTACTGCCAGAGGAAAAACCACGTAAAAAGGATAAAGGGCAGGTCTGTATGAGACATTCATCTGCTGCTGCACAATTATAATAGCCTGCACATCTTTTGAAAGCTGTTATCTTCTCTGCTGCGTTTTCCTCTTATTCATGTGCAAATCATTCATATCTCTTTTAATGCAGCACATTAATACTTCCATAGTTCTCCTTAATAATAATGGTACTGCTTTGTACAGTCCTATGTAACATTTTCTACATAACATACATCCTATAAGACACATTCATTGTATATAACAGGATTAACATAATTACAGATTATGACTTAACTGATACTGAACAATGAAGCACCTGAATTGATAATTTTTTTGCATTCTTTTTTGAGAATATTATTGTATTTACATATATATTCACAAATTGCGACCTTATTTAACTTATACTGCTCTCCTTAAGATGGCCTAGCATTCTGTAATACTTGAAAATTTTTGTAAGGGTGGGAGTGTAACCCAAGTCTCCGGCTTTTCACTAGCAATTGCATCACCCTCTCAGCAACCCAAACACTTTCTGGCCCAACCCTCAAAATCTCGGACACATTATAGTGGCAGCCACACAAGAGTGTCCCACCAGGGAGCTTGCCTGGGTGGCCAAGAGGTTAAGGTGACCTGGCTTTTCAACTATCACAGGACAATAGTCCATTTCAAGAAGAGCAGCCAAAGTTGGATGATTCTGGAATTTGAGAATACATATGTAAACAATTAGCACTGCTGCAGATCACTGCCAACATATGCTCCTTTATAACAGACACTTCATAATAAAGTATTGTTGTGGCTGCCCTCTTCGTACTTCTAACATGAAATTGCTTAGAAATTATAACTATAAAATGCTTGGCAGCCATATAATGTTGATTTTAGTCCTCAAGTGCTTTCCAAAAGGGCTTTAGCTTGTAATAATAGCTATAATTCATCATTATATATTTGATTGAGCAACTACCATACTTGCTCGAATGTAGGCCGCACCCCCCCCCCCCCCCTCCTCCTCCTCATCCTCCTCCTCCTCCTCCTCCTCCTCATCCAATTTTGGCTTTCAAAATCATGGTGTTGCCTATAATCGAGATTCCATCATCCCCCCTCCCCTTTTTATAAGTCATTAGCTTCAAAAATTGCATGCTCATTTTTATTTTTGTTTAAGAAACATAATAAACTAGATAGTCTTCAAAAATGGTACAGTAACTGTTTTGCAGAACTGGATGTACATTTTTGTACATGTTCGTGGAAACTGTGTTGCAGTACCTGAAAGTCAATGTTTTGATATAAATAGAATGGTCTCATTCTGTACCGCAGACTACTGTGTTTTTAACACGTCTGTGGGGTCTCAAATAAAAGCAGTACATAACACACACACTTCCTCAGCACAGAAATGATTTTAATGTGATATGGTCAATGAAGCTAATCTTTGCTTTAAGTCTAGTCTATGTAGAGGAAGTTGTTACTGTGACGTTGGTAATGCCTACCACGAGATTAAGATTACAGAACACTCGATTTGTGTAGGTCAGGGAGGTGAAAGGATCCATGGTGTAGCTAATACCGATGTTCAGTTCAAATGCTGCATTTTAAAACAAGATATTTTACCACATCCAGATTCACTGGCTTAACCTTTGTTGGGGTAATTTCCAAGAAGCAATGTACATAAAACTAAAGCTACTTTGTAGCCTTGCAAATGAATAATTTTTTTTTTTTTTTTTTTTTTTTTTTTTTTTTTTTTTTTTTTTTTTTTTTTTTTAACAGCAATGCTACAGTTCCTGATTTGAATTACAAAGTCAAGCAAGTCTTTTTCTTCATCAGGAAATTTTTTCATCAGCCTAAAAATTAGCCAGCCTCCCACTTTCCATGTTTCTTACTGTTACTTGGCAACCTGAAGCTTACACATGCAAACAAGATAAGATCTTTTCCCTAGTACTGAACTAAAAAATATTTCTGCAGCATGCATCTAAGACGTCGATGCAATACTGTACACAAACTTGAAGCTCCCGGTAACACAACTTGGTACATCCTCCCCTCGCTCCAAGCGCTGCATGGCTATCGGCCTGTCACCTCGCTTTCTTATTTGTTGATTTACAGTTTCCCATATGTTGAAAAGAGATGGATTCATTAACCTTGTGTATCTGATTACGAGAAAGTTTTGTACAATCTCATATCACACATTCAGGTGCGGCCTATATTCGCAGAAATATGATAATTCGGGGAAAATTAAAATGTCTCAGTGAAGTAAAATATGAAACAAAAAAATAACTGTAGTAAATGTTAGCTTAATACCAACAGAAATTGACAATTATACAGCACAAAAAATGGCAGTTTTCAAGATAGAGAAAGAGTTGAAAATGACTTCTTACAGCTTCAGAAGTTGTACGAGGACTAATAGTCTGCACTAATGTATTTTTAACTTTAGTTTTGCTCCCTGTGTACCTAGGTATCACATAAAACGAGTACCTTCTTTCAATCAGCAACACTGTTTCCTGCGATTGCAGACAAACAGTCTCGTTCATGTAGTCGCATTAGATATAGTTTGCATTATTGCCTTAGGAGAAGTAAGGAGTAGGTTTACACTTGTATCTTCATTATAATTCATTCTCAAGTTGTTTCTTATTATTACAGTGTTCCTTTCTGTTAAGTCACTTCGTTTTGTTACATTGACATGGGTTCTCTCTCTCTCTCAATCTGTAATTTCAGCAAGATGTGAAGAAAAGCCAGGAGAAATTTAGAGAAGAAATTAGAGAAGGATAGATAAAACTTTGCAGTTGGAAGATGACATGGAAGAGCATCTGAGCGGAATGGATAGTGTCTTAAAAAGGTTGTAAAATGAATATCAATTATAGCAAAACCAGGGTAATGGAATGTAATAATCAGAAAATAAATTATCGAATGTAGGAAACAGGTTCAAATGTAAGTTAGTTGCCATTCTTATTTGTAGATGAAGAGGCTTGTGCAGGACAGGGTAGCATGGAGAGCATCATCAAATCAGTCACTAGACTAAAGACAATGACGACAACAACAACAACATTGTGAGGAAAAACGATTTGATATTGGAGGGAGTGTATGGTGTAGAAAATGTATCGGATACCGAGAGACGAATACAGTAAGCAGGTTCAAAAGGGTGTAGGTAGCCTCTATTCAGAGATGAAAAGGCTTGTACAGGATAGGGTAGTGTGAAAAGCTGCATAAAACCAGTATTTAGAGTATAGACCACAATATTTTATAGGTATAATGTACTAGGAAACATATAATTTGGCAAAATTGGACAAAATTTTTACTTTTACAAAGGTATCTTCATGGAAGACTAAATTTTAAACATAAATTATTATTAAAAATTCTAATTAATTTCTCGAGTTTTGGAAACAGCAGCTACTACTGACTGTACAAAAAAATTGTGGAAGGACAACAAGGTTAATGATCAGTGATTCCATATTCCCAAATGTGTAATTCCAAGTGTGAAAGTAATTGTGTGGCCAAGAATTAGTACTTGTCAGTTAACCATTTCAAAAATATTTTTGTGCAAATCGAACTTGAGCACTTATTAAATGGTAAAAACATGGGTGATTTCTACGTGTTGGCATAAATTCATGTGGAATTTACAGTGAAAGTAGACGGTCAGCAAAATGTGGAATGTTATTCGATCTGAAGAAACTCGTCGGCCACATTCTTAGACCATTGTTGTGACCATGCGCTGCAAGACGCATTACCCTGGGGGGTGAGGGTGTGTGTGGTGTTTTCTTTCTTCCTTTCTTTCTTTCTTTCTTTCTTTTTTACCATAAGTTAAAGTAGTTTGTAAGCTGAGGAACTGATGACCAGTGCAGTTGATGACCAGTGCAGTTTGAGCCCATAGCTTCACAGAAATTTGTACTACTACACAATCAGTGGTTAGTGCAATTGGTTAGGAACAATATTATTTTGTGAACTGGTGCAAGATTATTGGTGACGATTGTGTAGCATGAATTTGTACATGCCAAATATTTTTATAGTTAATATACACTTATCGAAATATTTGGTATGTACAAAATCATACTGAGGCATATGAAAATAACAGGTAGGGAAAGGATGATAAAATGTAATTAGCCAGAATGCTACTTACAAGCAGAATAAAACTACAAAAATTGACCAGTGTCAAATTATTCTTTTCAGAAGGGAAGAATGCCATTTGCTCACCTAAATGAACATATGTGTAACAAAAAATGAGAAGTTTATATAAATTTGTAAACTTTGAGATAGCTATAGTGGGACAGTGTAAGTTGATGCCTGACAAGCTGCATTGCTGTTGTAAGCTTTCAACAACGAAGTTCAAATTGCTGCAGATGAAAACTGGATGTCTAATTGTCTTATCTTCATTGGTAGCAATTCACTCATGAACCTGTTGCAACCAAGTTCTTGTGACTGTTGGAGATCAACTTGCAGTGACTCAAGTATAGCAGTATATTTAAGAGAAAAGACACACTTTGCAATTTGTATGTACTAATCTTTTACTTGTTAGAATTTAAAATAGACAATTTTAATTCACTAAGCAATGAACTTGTATTTCAAGGTAACTACATAAAGTTGAAAATAATACTATGACCTATGAGAGTGCTTCAAATTAACCTTAAAAGTGGAAAGTGGCATTTTTTAATCGTAACAGTATACATGGCATTTTTATGTAGTCTTCCTGATGTAAAATCCACATATTCCATCTCTTCAGAAGTGCATAGACACCACAATGAAAGATTCTGGTCATGTAACTTGTGGTTGTGCACCAAAGTTTTCACCTCTTCATCACTTCTGAAAGCCTGCAGCCAAATGCATTTTTAAGTGCATCAAACAGCTGAAAGTTACTAGATGGGACTTCTGGTGCTTGGGGGTTGTACCAGGCATTCAAATTTAATTTCCTGAATAGTCTCAACTGTCTAGGGGGCTGTTGTCATGCAGTAGCAATACGTCTGAAGTCAGAAATCCTCATCATTCACACCTGATTACAGGTCAAAGTTCATTTTTCTACTTTTCTGAATAAGTAGTACTTGTTAGGGTCATTTCCCTATCTGTCTAGGGCACCGAATTTTTTTCTTTCTGATTCCAAAAGAAAATAAAAATGACTTTTTCCAGCAGACAGTTGAAAGCTGCATTTTTAAATTTATTTATTATGATGCCTCCCTGCCCTTTCCCCAGCAATAATCTACAGTACCATGACTTGCTTAACCTCTTCACATCTGGTTAGTGATTGTGGATCTAAGTCTCATGAATAGCAGTTTTCCCAGAAATGCACCACCTTCAACATTTAAAGTTCTTCAGTCATTGACACGACAGACTATAATTTTTTCCTTTTTTGGGAAGTAATCTTTCCACTGCACTATTGGCTGCCTCTACTTTTCAAGCATCTTCACACCTGTATTTGGAACATCCTCGTTGAATATTTACATCAGCTGCTGTGATTCTACTGTCTTCTTGAAAATTTTACATAGGTAACTTTCAATTCATGTTTGACTGCGACACATTTAGTGCTCATTATTGCTGATGATCATTGTTACACAAGCATTATATGTTTAGAAATGTATTTTTTCTTGTGGTTATACATAGATTCTTCATTTCCTTTTGGCATTATATTCAAGCCTTTTGAATGTTTGGATCTGAATAATCCTAAAGACCAAGAAGTGACACTTGATTATTTTCATTGTCCGGTGATTGTGATGACTGACATGGAGGGGATCAAGAGCCTGCAGAAGAGTTGAAAGATTTGGGCAGTTCTGGTCAAAGAAATACTCTTCACTCAATGAATGATACTTTTATGGATAATTTTGAAAAAAAAAAAAAAGTTTGCCTGTAGAGTGTTGGGTCGTCATTATCCATCTATGCTGATGACTTCTGTATCTCGTTTAGCTCCTCAGCACCCAAGTTACCGAATGCAGACTGCAGGGAGCCATTCAACTGGTCTTAGACTCCCAGCTGATATGGCTTCCGTACATTCATCAGCTGAAACAGGAGTGCCAGTGCCATGGTAAACGTTCTCTACCACCTGGGCCTTACTGCCTGGGATGCTGATCGCTCCGCTCTGTTGCCGCTATATAAAGCTCTGATGCAGTCCCATCTCGAATTTGGATGCCTTGCCTATGGTTCTGCATCACATTCGACATTGCGCTTGCTGGACCCCATTCCCGACTGAGGAGTTCCTGGAGCGACTGATGCCTTCCTTGAACAGCCTACTTGTGGAAGCTGGTGTCCCACCTTCACGGGTCGGTCGCCAGCAAATGCTAGCAGCCTATGCAGTGCATGTTCACGACTCACCTTTTCTCTGACGTGGTCTTTAGACCCCAACGATGACAACCCAGGTCAGGTCTTACAAGTGGGGTTCCCATCCAGTCCCTTCTTTTAGAAATTGAGTCACAGCCTCTTCCATCTCCATTTCAGGCCCATGCACGTACACCTCCGTGGTGCCTGCCAAGGCCGCACACTTGTCTGGATTCACCCCATGGGCCCAAAGACTTAGTTCCCCCTGAGGTGCTCATTCACTTCTTTGCTGTTATTGCTGTGTTCACCAGATATGACCTGGTTTACATGGATGGTTCACTGAAAGGGGCTACGTTTGGCTATGCATGTGTTCATGGCAACCACATTGAACAACACACTCTTCTAGATGGCTGTAGCATTTTCACTGCAGAGCTTGTGGCCATTTACCAAGCTCTCGCGCATGTCCAGTCCTGCTCAGGTGAGGCTTTCGTTATCTGCAGTGACTACCTGAGCAGCCTTAGACCTCTGGACCAGTGCTACCTGTGGTCTCCTGGTGTTAGGTATACAGGAAATCCTATCTGCCCTTGACTGGTCCGGAAGATCAGTGGTGTTCCTCTGCTCTCTGGGTCACGTTGGTATCCTGGGTAAATGAACTTGCCAACAGGCTCAGAAACTACACTGTCAATAAGTCTATCCTGGAGATCAGCCTTCCATCTTCTGATATGTGGTTAGTGTTGCGCCATCATGTTTATGGGCTTTGGTATACGGAGTGGCATACCTTGAATGTGCCCAACTAACTCTGGGCAGTAAAGGAGACCACAGGTGTGTGACGTTCCTCCATGTGGGCCTGTCACTGAGACTCTGTAGTCCTGTGCTGACTCTGCATTGGCCACACCTGGATCACATTGCCATCTACTCCGTGGTGGGAACCCACCCCAGTGTCAATGTGGCTCCAGCTTGACTGTAGTCCACATCTTGTTGGACTGCCTTAATCTACTCGCCTTGAGGTAGAGTTTTAATTTTCCTGCAGTTTTATCAGCTGTTTCATGTGACAATGCCACAATGGCTGATTCAGTTTTATGTCTTATACAAGCCGCGGGTTTTTATCGTTCTGCTAAAATTTGCCTCAGTCCCCGCATACGTTCCTCTCGTCTTGTGTCCAAAGATTTGAGGTTACCATATATAGCCACGTGGTTGACCCTTCCTCTCTCTCTCTCTCTCTCTCTCTCTCTCTCTCTCTCTCTTTTTTAATTTTATGGTTGGCCAACTACAGATATTGGCTTTGCTGTATCTTCATTTCATTGTGTGTTCTTGTGTGTGCGTCTCATTTCATGTTATCTCTTCTCAACTTCATTGACCTTTTATTGACTGGCTGGGATTTTCCTCCCCTTTGCTACTTTAAACTTTGGGCACTTTTATCCACATTTATGCATGTTCTTATGACGCCCAGTAATGGAATGGGGGACTGATGGCCTCCGCAGTTTTGTATCGCATAAAATATCCAATCATAATCATTTTCCCTAAAAGCCACAGTTTTCATGGTAGTAATGAAAACACTTTAAAAAAATTATATTCCCCCCCCCCTCCACCCATCTTACCTGTGTGGATTTTTAGTATTTGTTCATAACACCCCCCCCCCCCACCCCCAGGGGCTCGGCATTAATTTGCTGAGTATGGGCATGGTGAACCTGGAGTCCCGAGCTGTGGACTGTGTCGCGCCAACGGTCTGCCACACCGTAAACTCTGTGCGTGCTTCAACGACCATCATTCGGTACAATAGTGTTGTACGTTTCAGAGCCTGGGGATCTTGGCTTAATCGCCTGGGTCGTGAGGATGTTACAAACCTCTATTAAAATAAATAAATAAATAAATAAAACAAAAAATAAAACCCTCAATCTAAAGTTGTGCTACGTGCCGAGGATATGCATGGCTGTTGAGGTTGAACAGTCGCTAGCGAGCAACTTCTGACGAACCTGCCACACCTCAATTGTATAAGGCTTACCCAGGCAAGTGGGGCTATGCCTGGGTGGACCTTTATATCTCTAGCTGCTCGTGGGACGAAAATGAAATGAATAGAGTAACAGCATATGACCCAAAGTCGTTATTTTCCCTGGCTACGCTTTGGATCGCAGGGCATTTTAACGATCTGATCCATATTCACCCCAATATCTGGTGTACACAAGGTCCGATGGAGAATCTTTCTTGTCAACAAAGCCACAGTTCTTCCTAGAAACTGGAAGACAAGTTTGGTAAGGTGACATCCTTTTCCAAGATGAGAAATGGGATTGTATTGATCCAGATGGTATCCCCTGTGCAGTCAGAGGCTGGGGATGTTCCTGTCAGCATCATGCCCCACAAGATGTTAAATATGGTGCAGGGCCTCATTTACCACCGCAATCTCCTGTCGCAGACCGACAACAAGCTACGTGAGAATCTACAGTGACGAGGTGTTCATTTGGTTCGGCACGTCCATAGGGGACTGAAAGATCGCAGGGTTGCCACCCGTGCTTTCATCCTGGCCTTTGAGGGTGATACACTGCCGACCGCGGTGGCTGAGGGGGCTGAGGCACTTCAGTCATGGTCTACACGGTCACTACGGTCGGGGGTTCGAATCCCCCCTCGGGCATGGATATTTGTGCCGTCCTTAGTTGTAGGTAGTTTGTAAGTTTAGGGACTGATGACCCCGTAGTTAAGTCCCTTAAGCTGAACAAACATTTGAACATTTGGTGATACACTACCCGAGAAGATCAAGGTAATGATATATCGGTGCAACGTCAAATCATACGTCCCTCCCCCTATGAGATGCTTCAGGTGTTGGAAGTTCGGGCATATGTCCTCCCAATGTGCCTCCAGCACCACATGCAGGGAATGTGGGCATCCATCACATCTGGACGCTCCATGCACTCTGCCTCGTGTCTGTGAAAACTGCAAACAATTTCATCCACCTAGCTCGCCTGACTGTGCTGTCTTGCACAAAGAAAGGAAAATAATGGAGATAAAGACATTGGACCAGTTAACGTACACTGAGGCAAAGAGGAAGTACGAGCAGCTGCTGCGTCATCATCACTGACCGTTGCTACGACACAGTCAAAGGTATCATCTCCTTCCGTGAGCCCTAGTGGCTATCAATCTTCCACTGGCCCCTCAACTAGTTGGAGCCCACCTCTACCACCTGCTCAGACACCTGCTGTGGGAGCAACTCCTCCCCACCAATTGGGGATACCACCCCCATCCTCCAGTGTCCCTTGGGACAATCCATTCTGAGGCTTCCCAGAGTGCTTCAGAGGATCCTGGCCAATGGCTAAAGGATCCACAAACTGCCACTTCCAAGAAGCCCTTCAAACCGAAGGGCCAGTGACAGGGACAGAGAAAGAAACCAAAGAAAACAGAATCTTCGTTGGCTCTTAAGCTACAGAAGATGAAGTGGAGATCCTCACGTTACCTGAGGATCTCGCACTAACTGATTCAATGGAACTGCTGATGATAGATACAGCTGATACCGAACAGTCAGCAGCAACTCTCCCTGGGGAACAATCTGCTCCTCATTACTTATCATCATGGCCTTCCAACCTGGATAATATGTAATTCTCCAATGGAATTGTGGTGGCTTTTTTCACTACCTTGTTGAGCTGCACCAATTATTATGCCGTGACCCTGCAGGAAACACGCTTTCCTGCCCAGCGTACCTCTGCCCTTCATGACTGTCGGAGCTACTTCAAGAATCGGTCCGTATATGACAGGGTGTCTGGCAGTGTCTCTGTATGTACATGCCACTGTCCCTAGTGCTCTAGTGTCCCTGAGCCACTTCACACCACTCTCAAGGCAGTGGCAGTCAGAGTCCAGGCAATGTAGGAATTAACTGTCTGCAGCTTATACCTTCCTCCAGATGAGGTTGTGTGTCTAACTGACCTTACTGTTTTGGTCACACGACTCCTTTTTTTTTTGGGGGGGGGGGGGGGGGACTTCAATGCTCACCACCCATTATGGGGTGGAACACAGACCACAGGCCGCGGTAAGGATGTTGAGACACTTTTGGCAGTACTACTACTACTACTACTACTACTACTACTGCTGCTGCTGCTGCTTTATCTCCTGAATACTGGGGGCACCCACTCATTTTTGCGTGGCATGAGGCACATATTCAGCCATAGACGTCTCCATTTGTAGTCCAAGCCTTCAACCGCATCTTAATTGGAGAGCCCATGATGACCTATGTGGAAGTTACCATTTCCCTATTTTTCACCACTCCTGCAGTATCAACCTGCAGTGCGCTTGCCATAAGGGTCTCTTCATCGGGCAGATTGGCCATCGACCGCTGTCCTTGCTGCTCCGCTAGAAGCAGACATCGATGCTGCAGTACAACAGGTGACCTACAGTATTGTCTCAACCGCTGAGGTGGCTGTTCCACAAACCATCGGTTCCAATCATTGAAATTCTGTACCCCGGTGGACTCCGGACATTGGTCAAGCAATCCGGGACTGACGGCGCGCAGTCCAGCGCCACCGACGCCACCCTTGCATGGAACACCTTATTGCATTTAAGCATCTCCGGGCCCGAGCCTGCTGGTTGATCAAGCAGAGCAAACAAGACTCTTGGGAGAGGTATGTAGCCACCATCGGTTCTCACACCTCACCTTCACTAGTATGATCCCAAGTAAGGCGACTGTTTGGGTACCACCCACCAACAGGAATACCCAGTCTCCAAATTTGGGGTACCATATACACAGACCCAATCACTATCCCTGAGTACATGGTGGGCCATTATGCTGATACTTCTGCAACTACAGCTTACAATTCAGACTTCCGTGCCCTCAAAGAGCGGATCGAACAGCGACAATTATCATTCCGCACCCGACGCCTGGAACCCTACAATGCCTCATTCAGGGAGTGGGAATTCCAAACTGCCCTTGCGGTATGCCCTAATACCTCTCCAGGACCTGATAGGTTTCACAACCAGTTTATTCGCCACCTTTCAGTGGAGGCCCAACGCCGGCTTCTCGCCCTCTAAGACTATGGCCAGAGGGAGTTTTTTCGTCGTCATGGCAGGAAAGCACCATAATGCTGGTACTGAAACCTGGAGCTGACCCACTGGTGGCTGACAATTGCCACTCGATAAGCCTTATTAACGGGAGTATCATTTTCACACCTGAGTTGGTGGCATTTGGTGCGGTCTATCCAAAACGCCGTCTTCACCCTTGGTGCATCGGGCTGTTCAGTGGTTTTGGTTTGGATCCCGGGTAACGAACAAGTCAATTGCTTGGCCAAGCAGGCCACCACGAAACAGCGCTTGGATATTGTTCTGCAGGATGACGACCTCAAATTGCAATTGGCGCACAAGGTCCTCGGGTTTTGGAACTCAAAATGGGTATACCTGAACGAGGCAAATAAGCTATGTGTAGTCAAGTCCTCTACAGCCATGTGGATATCCTCCCTGCGGCCTGTCGTAGGGAGTTTGTAGTCCTCTGTAGACTACATATTGGCATACATGGTTAACACACGGCCACCTTCTATGTTGAGAGGATCCACCAAATTGCTGTTGTGCTGTGTTATTGACAGTGGTCCACATCCTGATGGACTGCCCACTTTTAGCCGCCTTGAGGCAGTCTTTTACCCTGTCTCCTGCGCTTCCTTTGATTTTAGCTGACAATACCTCTACGGTTGATTGTGTTTTAGGTTTTATTCATGCAGCTGGCTTTTATTGTTCTATTTTGTGGTGGGCTTATTTGCCCAGTTTCTCGGGTCCCCACCCCTCCAGTACTTTTACCCTGTTGTCTCTTTTATTGTATGTATCTTGTTTTTGTGACTCTCTGTACTGAAGGTACACTGGGTGTGGAACACTTAGTTATAAATTGTTAATCTTAGATGTGAACTCTCAGCTGGGAATAAGGGACGGATAACCCAGCAATTTAGTCGCCTCTTAAATATCCAACAAGAACAACAACATAACACTCTCCCTACCAATAAAAAATAATTTCCAACTATACGAATTTTCCACCCTATTGACCATTATTATTATTGGCTTCATTGACTGGAGAAGGAGAGGGGGAGATAATAAGGTATAGTTTGGAGAAGAATTTGGTGCTGCCTTGAGGAGTATGCAGTCTCCATAAGGACCGGGTAGATGATTACAGAAGTGTCAGAAAAGAGTGAGAGTATTATGAAGAGGAAGCAATTGCTAAGTATGTTGGTGGAATAGAATTTGAACAGGGTAGGGGAGACATACTACAGGATGGAAACTAGCAATGGTTAAGGGCAGGGAGATGAGAAAAATGTGGAATACATTGTAGGAAAGAGTTGAAGCCATGCAAATCAGAACGACTGGTGTTATCAGGAAGGATCCAGATGGCACAGGCTATGAAGTAGTCATTGGAGTGGACAATAACTTGTGTAGAATGTTGGCCAACTGGGTGGTCCAGCTGTCTCTTGACCACAGTTTATCAATGGCTATTTGTGGTTTCTGTTTCTCTTTGATAAAGTGCTGTTCCCTAGTGTAATCTCTTGTGCATAAACATTTTCTTGTCCTTTACATGCACAAACTATTGTGATTGATTTATTCCAGCAAAGTGTAAATTACTGTGTGCTTGTGGTGGTTTATGCAGGTGGTAGTATGGTCAAGATATGGGAATCCAGTAATGCACATTAATCATGAGTAAAATCCAATTAACTATGACTCTTCTATGGTGAGGATGTCACATCTATTCTAAGGGGATTGAGAAGGAAAATTAGTTTCTGGAAGGCCATCAATAGTGATCAATTTCACAGAGGGGGCTGCCCACCTGTTGTCACCCCATGTAATTGAACTTAAATTGAACTTAGTTATCTGGCTGATGGCTGATAATCAGCCTTTGCACAAATGGCACTCCTGGCAGATTTTTGTTGCTGTGAGAACTGAAGCATGTGGACTAGGTGGGGGGGGGGGGGGGGAGGTGGTTGGTATAAGTATCAGGTTTCATCAAGGCCAAGCCAAAAATCGTGTTATTCAAATTGAACAATAAAATCATAAATCCCTATCCCTAAATCCCTACCTGTTCTCCTACCAAACACAACACACTGTCAAATTAGTCTCCTTTAAATAATGAACCTGAATTTTATAGTTTTATATGTTGATGTATCTGATAATTTTCTAGTAATTGTCTTGCAATGACTATGTTTCAGATCACGTACAATAAACCTGGCCCTCCTACACCTGGGAAGAAGGGTAGACTCTCCCTACAGGTGAGCTGTTTGAATTAACTTCAAATGAAAACAAAATGAAACATTTGTCACTGTATGACAATAAGACCGTTTGTTAATGCTCACCACAGTACATTATTTTATGTAATATTTGTATATTATTCTTAACTATAAATAAATGAATTGCATCAACCAGTTGCTTGTCGTTACTTATTTTGAACTTCAACGACTGGTTTCGGGCGCTTGAGTGCCCTTCTTCTGGTCTCTATACAGACAAACAGGTGCATTTGTATACAATTAGGCTATAGAACGTATAAAAGTCGATTACAGAAATATGCAGCAGTTTCGAACCAAATAGAATGTAATAAAGATAAGTTCATATAACGGGATGAAATTAACACTCACATTTTTTGTACTGTTGCTTAATAGATAAACATGCTACTAGTGGAATCAACACTCACATTTTTTGTACTGTTGCTTAATAGATAAACATGCTACTAGTGGAATCAACGCTTAGCAGATCAGTCGCTTAGCAGATTAAAATTCAGTAGTCTAGAAGTACAACGATAAGTGGCACCATAGGCGAAATATTTCAGAACTACCAGCTGTGCAGTAGTAGGATGCTTACAATGTCACTGTCAGGGCATCTGTCAATATAAAGATTTTGTCATTGTATCTATGGCTTCAAAATTTAATGGGGATAGATTGATGAAGTGATTATCATACAACGAATAAGTTAAGGATGTGGGTTATAAGTTTTAAGATGCGTGAACTAATGTGCAAAGAAATGTGAATGGTTACAGTAATATTAACCTAGTGTTAAGATTGGAACATCTAGTCAGGCAACTGAAGAAAGTTAAACAGTGAAATTGCTAGGAATATACCAAAGAGGATAATTTTAATGTAGTTGTACTGCAGAGGAAGAAGGGTATTGTGAGAGTTACTTAATGTAGTATGTGGGGGGAGGGGGAATATATTAAGTTTATAAGTAAATAGCAGGTATCAGGTGGAGAGTGTTGTGTGTGTGTGTGTGTGTGTGTGTGTGTGTGTGTGTAATTGATGAATAGGATTGTGGACATAGGGTATGTAAGGTGTGACTGTGGGTGTGCACAAAGTTTGTGGTTATTTGTTAGGAATAGTTTTATAAAAGAAGGGGAATAGCTGATTATTGTATGGTATGGGGGGGATGGAGTGTAGCAGAAATTGTGCAAAGGTAGATCCATATGCAATGCCCCACAAGTGTATGCTCTGTGACTGTTGATAAAGTTATATTTGGTCCATAACTGTAATGTGGGGTGGCTACTACTTTCAATCTTAAGATAGGCAGAAACATATGGGACTAGTACAGTATCTGTGTAGAACTGGTTATGCATTAATGTGCAGTATTAGGGTGGGTTGGACAGAAAAGTTTTGGCTGTAAAACATGTGCAATATGTGAAAGGGGCTGATGTAAAGCAACATAATGAATACTACAGTGACTTATGCAAAGAAGAGCTAATCAGTTAATGAGGAACTGTATGGGTACAGCATATCTTACTTGTGTTTCGTTTAAATTAACTTTTAGTTTAATTGTTTTATTACATCTTTATCAATCTTAAAGCCTATGGAGCAGGTATACTATGAAAGGTACTAGGATGGGTTAAACTCAAAACAGTAGGGAGGGGAGGTGGTTGTTGGAGGCAACTACAACAGATAAGTGAAGCCAGTGTGAGTAATCAGCACACTGGAGAAATCATAGTGAAGGAATGGAGTTTAATTTGTGACTTTTATATAAAGTAGAGCAATTGAAGGGTTGGGCAAAGGTGAACAAGTTCAAACAATAATATCTGCACTTAGTGTTTTACAGAGACAATTACAATTAAGAAGCAACTATTATACTGTATGAACACACAGTACATTTTCAATGATCATCCAAGAGTGTGGCTAAACAATCAAGGAAAACCTTGTTTCTTAACACCGTTTGTTCATTTAATAGATTACAGTCTTGTGATTTAGAATGCTTATATATTTCTAGCTCTTCAAGAAAGTTCATTTTAGTTCCTTTATTTACAAAGTGTAAGATGTCTAACTTGTCAATACTTGGAGCTGTATGTTTTTCGTCTATTAGGTGTTGGGCAAAAGTGGACCTATAGGGATTTTCTCCTTTTTTGTTAGGGAGGTGTTCCCTAAATCTAGTTTTAAATGCTCTGCCAGTCTGGACAATATAACTTGCTGCACAGTTTTCACAATTTATTTGGTAGACGCCAGATTTAAGTAGTGCATTACTGCTACCTGTTTGTTGCTCATTGTGTAGGAGTAGTTGGCTAATTTTACTCTTAGTACAGAAAGCTGCTGTGATGCCATATTTCTTAAGCAAATTTGCAAGTTGGTAAGAGATGTTGCCAAAGAAAGGCATCTTAATATAACTGGGTTTCTCTACATTGCATAGTGAAGTCAAAGATTTTGAATTGTCGGTTCTCTGTTTAAATAGTCTCTTTATTAAACAAGGGTCATAGCCAATGGTATTTGCCACATACTCTAAGATTTGCAACTCTCTCTGAACAGCTTGATCAGACAGTGGAGTTTGAACAATTCTGTTAATCATAGATGTGAAGTAACTATGTTTCTGGCTAACTGGGTGACAAGAGGAACAGTGAACAATACTATCGGTGGTAGTAGGTTTCCTAAATATATCAAAGGACACTTCATTGTCTACGATTTTGATAGACAAATCCAGGTAATTAATGTTACCATTGTCATCTTGTAATTCATAGGTGAAACTGATGTTATTATGTAAACTGTTTAAGAGGCCCTGAATGTAAGGAATGTCTGCTGGTGTCCCTTGATATATGAAGAAAAAGATGTCATCCATGTATCGTTTGTAGAACATAATATTCTTATGGATGTCGGGAAACTTTCTGAAAAATTCATTTTCTAAAGTGTTAATAAAGATGTCAGCCATGCTACCAGCTAGGCAGTTGCCCATGGCTAATCCCTCTACCTGTTGGTACAGCTTATTGTTAAATGTGAAAATATTATACTTAAGTGCAGTGTGTAATAGTCTAACAAATTCATCTATTTCTTCATTATTGAGGACATTTTGATCTTTGAAGTTATCTTCGATGATACAAATAGTTTCTACAACAGGTACATTCGTGTACAAATTTACAATATTAAATGATACCAAAATACAGTTATTGGGCCATTTCATGTCAACCCACACAGTTCCTCATTAACTGATTAGCTCTTCTTTGCATAAGTCACTGTAGTATTCATTATGTTGCTTTACATCAGCCCCTTTCACATATTGCACGTGTTTTACAGCCAAAACTTTTCTGTCCAACCCACCCTAATACTGCACATTAATGCATAACCAGTTCTACACAGATACTGTACTAGTCCCATATGTTTCTGCCTATCTTAAGATTGAAAGTAGTAGCAACCCCACATTACAGTTATAGACCAAATATAACTTTATCAACAGTCACAGAGCATACACTTGTGGGGCATTGCATATGGATCTACCTTTGCACAATTTCTGCTACACTCCATCCCCCCCATACCATACAATAATCAGCTATTCCCCTTCTTTTATAAAACTATTCCTAACAAATAACCACAAACTTTGTGCACACCCACAGTCACACCTTACATACCCTATGTCCACAATCCTATTCATCAATTACACACACACACACACACACACACACACACACACACACACACACAACACTCTCCACCTGATACCTGCTATTTACTTATAAACTTAATATATTCCCCCTCCCCCCACATACTACATTAAGTAACTCTCACAATACCCTTCTTCCTCTGCAGTACAACTACATTAAAATTATCCTCTTTGGTATATTCCTAGCAATTTCACTGTTTAACTTTCTTCAGTTGCCTGACTAGATGTTCCAATCTTAACACTAGGTTAATATTACTGTAACCATTCACATTTCTTTGCACATTAGTTCACGCATCTTAAAACTTATAACCCACATCCTTAACTTATTCGTTGTATGATAATCACTTCATCAATCTATCCCCATTAAATTGAGAGATGAAATAGTGAAGGTAGCAGAGGACAAAATAGGTAGGAAGGAAAGACCTACAAAAAATCCTTGGATATCACAGGAGATACTAAATTTAATCGATGAAAGGAGAAAATATAAAAATGCAGTAAATGAAACAGGCAAGATGGAGTACAGACGACTAAGAAATGAGATTGACAGGAAGTGCAAAATGGCTAAGCAGGAGTGGCTAGAAGGAAAATGCAAGGATGTAGAAGAATGTATAAATAGGGGGAAAATAGATACAGCCTACAGGAAAATAAAAGAAACATTTGGAGATAAGAAAAACAGCTCTATGAATATCAAAGACACTGATGGAAAACCAGTTCTCAGCAAAGAAGGGAAAGCTGAAAGGTGGAAAGAGTATATAGAGGGGCTCTACAAAGAAAATGAACTACGAGACAATATTGTAGGAAGGGAAGAGGATGTAGATGAAGATGAAATAGGAGATACTGTACTGAGAGAAGAATTTGACAGAGCCCTGAAAGACCTAAGTCGAAACAAGGCCCCTGGAGTAGATGATATTCCCTCAGAGCTACTGAAGTCTCTGGGAGAACCAGCCATGACAAAATTGTTTCACCTGGTGTGTAAGATGTATGAGACAGGTGAAGTACCCTCAGACTTTAAGAAAAATGTTATAATCCCCATTCCAAAGAAAGCAGGTGCAGACAGGTGTGAAAACTTCAGAACGATCAGTTTAATAAGTCAGGGTTGCAAAATATTAACGCGAATTATATACAGAAGGATGGAAAAGCTGGTAGAAGCCGACCTCGGGGAAGATCAGTTTGGGTTCAGGAGAAATGTAGGAACACGGGAGGCAATACTCACTTTACGGCTTATCCTAGAAGATAGATTAAGAAAAGGCAAACCTACATTTCTAGCTTTTGTAGATTTGGAGAAGGCTTTTGACAATGTTGATTGGAATAAACTCTTTCAAGTTCTGAAGCAAGCAGGAGTAAAATATAGGGAACGTAAGGTTATTTACAACTTGTACAAAAACCAGACAGCGGTTGTCAGAGTTGAAGGGCATGAAAGGGTTGCAGTGGTTGGAAAGGGAGTAAGACAGGGTTGTAGTCTTTCTCCATTGTTGTTCAATTTGTACATTGAGCAAGCTATAAAGGAAAGCAAGGAGAAATTTGGAGAAGGAATTAAAGTTCAGGGGGAAGACTTAAAAACATTGTGTTTTGCCGATGACACAGTAATTCTGTCAGATACAGCAAAGAACCTGGAAGAGCAATTGAACGGAATGGACAGTGTGCTGAAAGGTGCATATAAAATGAACATTAACAAAACTAGGGTAATGGAGTGCAGTGTAAGAAAATCAGGTGATGCTGAAGGAATTAGATTGGGAAACGAAGCAATAAAGGAGGTAGATGAGTTTTGTTACTTGGGCAGTAAAATAACAAATGATGGTCGCAGTACAGAGGATATAAAATGCAGAATGGCAATGGGTAGAAAGGCATTCTTGAAAAAGAGAAATTTGTTAACATCGAATATTGATTTAAACCTAAGGAAGTCCTTTCTGAAGGCATTTGTATGGAGTGTTGCCTTGTATGGGAGTGAGACATGGACGATAAAAAGTGCGGACAGGAAGAGGATTGAGGCTTTTGAAATATGGTGCTACAGAAGAATGCTAAAGATTAGGTGGGTGGATCGCGTAACTAATGAGGAGATACTGAACAGAATTGGGGAGAAAAGGAATTTCTGGCATACCTTGACTAAAAGAAGGGATAGATTGGTAGGACACATTCTTAGACATCAAGGAATTGTGAATTTAGCGCTGGAGGGAAGTGTATGGGGAAAAAATCGCAGGGGAAGACCAAGAGATGGATACAGTAAGCAGATTCAGACAGATGTAGGTTGTCGCTCTTATGTGGAGATGAAGAGGCTTGCTCAGGATAGGGTATTGTGGAGAGCTGCATCAAACCAGTCTCCGGACTGAAGACCACAACAACAACAACAACAGATACAATGACAAAATCTTTATATTGACAGATGCCCTGACAGTGACATTGTAAGCATCCTACTACTGCACAGCTGGTAGTTCTGAAATATTTCGCCTATGGTGCCACTTATCGTTGTACTTCTAGACTACTGAATTTTAATCTGCTAAGCGACTGATCTGCTAAGCGTTGATTCCACTAGTAGCATGTTTATCTATTAAGCAAAAGTACAAAAAATGTGAGTGTTGATTCCACTAGTAGCATGTTTATCTATTAAGCAACAGTACAAAAAATGTGAGTGTTAATTTCATCCCGTTATATGAACTTATCTTTATTACATTCTATTTGGTTCGAAACTGCTGCATATTTCTGTAATCGACTTTTATACGTTCTATAGCCTAATTGTATACAAATGCACCTGTTTGTCTGTATAGAGACCAGAAGAAGGGCACTCAAGCGCCCGAAACCGGTCGTTGAAGTTCAAAATAAATAACGACAAGCAGCTTGTTGCTGCAATTCATTTATTTATAATCTTGACAGTTGCTGTAATTGATAAAACACTTATTCTTAACTGTCCTGTACACTTACCTGTTACATGAAGAACGGCAATAATTGCTCGAAACTGGTTGTGAATAAATCTGCAACTGGTGGTTGTTTTCTAATATATTTAAAATGTTTTACAAGTATGTAAGCAATACCACGGACACAAATATACTGGGGCTGTTGACATGAGCAAGGGTGTGGGGATAAGGGGGATAGGGATTTCAGCAGTTGCATCAGAATGCAAAGAACTTGGCCAAATAACAGGCAGTATGTAGTGGACATTCCTGAAACTACTTTCCTTGAAATGTTGGCATAGAACATTCTTTCCTTTACATCCCCAACAAACTACCTTTAGGCATTTGCAAAGTGCCCCTACTGTAATTAGCCAGAATTAAGCATGCAAACTGTCTTACAACTTCTTTCATTTGATTGAACTTGGTGGAAAAACTGGGGCAGTGGTTCAAGGTTTTGGGGGGGGGGGGGGGTGCGAGTTTCTTCTCTGTTTATGGGTTTATGGTACTCTGTGGAAATACATCACTATCACTAAATGTATTTCTGCCGCAGTGGAGTGGCTGTTCTAAAGCACCTTGCTGCGGAACTTGCAGTTACTCGCTGTTGGAGGTTTGTGTCCTCCCGTTTGGCGTGTGTGTGTGTGTGTGTGTGTGTGTGTGTGTGTGTGTGTTTTTGGGCATGCACGCCCATATGCCAAATGGGAGGCTCAAACCTCCAACAGCAAGTTCCACAGCAAGGTGCCTTAAAACAGCCACTCCGTCAGATGTGCCTTTGTATTAGACGACAATTCTTTTCAGTATCATCTTCCTGACCAGTTCTTTATCTTCAATGCAGAACTCTTTGACCTCTACCACACCACACAGAACACAAATAAGAGCTTTTTAATAGTGCTGTATGCTCAGATTATCTGTGTGCTATTTGGAGTCTTTGCATGTTTTACACAGCTCAGCCCATAGTACAAAGAATCAAATCACTACTAGTTGAACCAATGTGGTGTTCATGTGGATTTCTGGTGTTAGGTAATGAGATTGCAGATGTTGCCACAAAGGATACAGCTCTCCTGCCTCGACTTGTCAACTATTCTGTTTCCTCTGAGACATTAAACCTCTCTGTATTGCTTGGTTGAACACCTCCCAAGGAGGTCATTCTAGCCTTGCTGTGCATAGAACACTGGCAACCCTCACTTATTACATGGTGACCTAGCTCCTCATTGTGATTTCTGTTTGTAACCCTTGACTGTAGGCACATTTTGGTCCATTGCCCATTTTTAATGGTCTTTGTTCAAGTCTGTATTTTAGCAGAAATTCAGTTTGATCAATAATGGCTGAAGTACCTTATTTCTATTATACTAGACACTTATAACATTTTATTGTTTTTAGCAATTTTTACTTATAGAGTATTAAAAGTGATATCTGCTCCAGATAAGTCAGCAGAAGTTATAGTTTCTACATCACAATAAAAATTCAATAATTTCAGTCAGAAGATGGCAAATTCTGTTGATTACGTCTTACTTTTTGTTCACTGTACCAATGTGGCAAAGGAAATTTAAATCAGCCATACCACTACCCCCCACCTTCCTAGGGAATTTCTCAACATCCCTTCTGTTTTGAGGCATCTCTTCCTAGGGATGGCTTTGTCTTTACCTATTCCTTTTGTAACTTCAGCCAAATCTTCACTCCTTCTTAGTTCTTGCTTTTAATGCATTCTGACATGGGTACTTATGATCTTAGTAGTTTCATGCCTTATCCACAGATAAACACCACCACTCACCCCTAAAATGAGAGAGAGGGAGGGAAGGGGGTGCTGTAAAAATCATTTGGGCTTGATGCTTTAAATATATATAATGGAACATGAGACATTTGGTGAAAAGAGGAGGAGGTATGTAAACGTTAAGGAATTGTCAAGGTAGTACTAAGCAATGAAGGGGGAAAGTTGAAAGTGGAAAGACTATGCTAAAGAAAAGTACTTGAAGGCACTATTGAGGAAATAATGCAAGAAGACATAGCACTGGAAGGCCAAAATTGAAACAAGGCACCTGAAGTAGTGACATTCCCCATAGATTCTTGGGATAACCAATCATTACAGCACCATACTGCCTCATGTGATAGTTATAAGGTGAACTTAAGAGATAAAGATTGTAATACAGTTGACCGGTGTGGGTATTACTGAAAGAAGTGGTACATAAAACACCCAAAATTAACCCAGAAAAATTGATCAGTTGTTAGAACCTTACCTGTGGGAAGATTGGTATAGAATCTGGAAAAGACACAAATGCAGTAGGTAAGTTGTGAGTGAGATAGAGTTGAAGGTATTCTTTTTGTTAATCAGTCTCTACAATGAACAAGCTGTGAACGAAACTCAGTACAAGTTTGGAAAAGGGCTTTAAATTCAAAAAGGAAGGGGGAAAAAAATCTTATTAGTTGGAAATCTTGTCAGATTCCAGAGGACAAGAAATGGAGCTCCACAGGATGAGTAGTCTTTTGCAAATATAAAAATTGTCAAAACTAAAACAACAATTATGGAATTTAGTCTGATAAAATTAGTTGAAGCTGAGTAAGTTAAATTAAGAAATTACTCACATAGAAAAGTAACTATCAATAATAGAAATAAAGACAATATAAGTGTAGACTGGCAACAGCAAAAGAAGCATTACTGAGGTGTATGAGAATATGCTGAAAAATAATCCATCCAAATTTATTAGTCTGTTCTTAATATTGGCTGTGGTATTACATATCCTGCCTAATTCTTAGTCGACTTCCATGCTTCACTGTCAGTTTTCCAGCTCTAACATATACCCTGATGAAGGAACCCTCTGAATTGAAATAGCAAGACCATCAGAGTTAAAGATGTACAACCAGTTTACTAACTTTATCTCTAGTACCAAAGATTCTGAAAGAGAAAACTTGGCATGTTAGAAGAGTATGTGCAGGTGGGTGGGCTGAAGCATAGATAATCCAACAGAAACCTAAAGCAGGGATAAAAAAAAAAAATAAAAAAAAAATAGAAAACTGTTGTAGTTCTCGCACATTGGAAAACTACCATGAATTTAACTAAAATTTACCATGTGAAGAACAAGTAAGCCACAAAATAACAATACTTTAAGAGTGAAGAGATTAATCTGATGGAACTTCTCCACAGAGATACACACACAAAAAGGATAGTGGCTGGCTGGTACTTAGCCCAGCACACCCAATAGTAACACCAAAAATATGAAAATGACCATATAAACTATCTTTCAGAAAATAAATTTTCTTCTGTAAGTAGGGGGGAAAAATAAGGGGGATAGAAGAAAAAGTTGTATTAGTTTACTCACAACCTAGGTCATGAGGTACGGTGGCGTGATGGCGATGGGTGGAAGCGACTTCTGCCCATTACTTTTCACTCCATCCTTACATCACAGCCTAGGTTGTGAGTTGGATGCCAGGAGGCAAGCACATTCCACATGTTTCCTAATGCTGAGGCATTGTCTGTATTTCCCGTGTACTGAATAAGTGTTATGGAATGTGCCAATTATCCACTCCTTGTTCATTGAGTCATTCACACACAGTGGAAACAGCAGTTTGCTTTTCTGACCCAGAAAGCTACAAGTATGGGCTTGTGATCTAATAAAATATGGACACTGTGCCAGCTCTCATACTTCAGGAACTGATAACAGTAATTGACATGAGGAGGAGGAGGAGGAGGAGGAACTGTTATGATTTCCAAGAAACCGGATGATGAACAAGGAACTCAGATAACATTAGATTAAAAAGTGCTCAAATATACAAACAATTTGTATTTTACTTGTGGCAGCAGTTCTACAAATAATAAAAAGAAATACCAACTATCAGAACCAGACATCCGTGCACATGAAAGGCGCTGATGCTAGTTAGAAAAATCCTGTTTAAAAGTCTTGTTCCTTTGTTTTAAAGCTGCTTTTAAGAATAAACATTGTAAAAATTGAAAATCATATATTTAGTAATTGTATTCTATTCAAGCAGTCATCATTACTTGACAACAACATATTAAAAGCTTATTTATACCGTATTTTGTGTATCAGTCTTTAGTCGCATTGTTGATGATGAACAACATACTTCTAGTACAACATTTTGCCATTTGGTACGGCATGTAGCCATTTCTGAGGTATTAATCTGTCTATCTTGGAGGTTGTGTTGTGTTGCCATCTGTATGTGGCAGTGAGTGTGCTTCATGTTATTTCAGCAGTGAATTGTCTTTGGTGCCGTGGCAAAGATAATTTTAGCACTATTGATCTGGCAGTGTTACCTATCTACAAAATAACACCCCAAGTAATAAAATACCTCAATACAAACGTCTGTGTTGCGCATGAAATACATACATAAAAAAACAATAGTTCAATCTAAAACTTTAAAACATTTTGTTGTTCAGTGAACTGTATTAATACAGGAAACACTGAGTTTTATTTTTTCCAAAGCTGAATTCATAACGTGGGAACGAAAGGGTTAAGTGGGCACATTGAAATCTATGGTTTTGAGGGCAAACTGATTTGAGAGATGGTGTATTCTTATTTGTAAATATGAGGGCAAATTCTAGTACATCTTTTTCCGTATTGACTCTATTGATTATCTTCTTTTAAATTACAAGCATGTTCATTATATTTGAATGTTAACTTAAAGTTGCACATGTTGAGTCTGCCTTTCATACCACAATTATCATTTGTAGTCAATTTAATTTCTCATGATATTAGTTTCATGAATAGATTTTTTTGTATTTATATTTTCATTTAATGTAATGACTTCATATAAGCTTAAAATACACATTACTATATAAGATATGTGTGTGTGTATTTGTTTACCTTCCTTTTTCCCCCCTAAGGTAAGTCCTTCCACTCCTGGGATTGGAATGACTCCTTTTCCACTTCCTTAAAACCCATATCCTTCCCTTTTTCCTCTCCTTTTTTCCTCTTTTTCCTGAAGAAGC